>CANYBF010921453.1:0-10770 GCA_948192965.1 Dalechampia spathulata | reverse complement strand
TTTCTAGGAATTTACGTTAGTTATTTATCTATTTATATGTTCTCAATCTGACGGAATAAGTGTATCATACCAGTTAAACAAAGCAGTTACTTTTTCCATAATCTTTTCTAGTTCTCCTTGCTACATTCTATTTTGTTTTATACCCTTCCCCTTTCCTTCTCCTTACCCTTCCCCCTCCCCTTCTTCTTTCTCCTCCTCCTCCCATTCTTCTTCCTAAATCTAATTTATTTTGATTTTAATTTTTTAATTATTTATTATATAATATAATTATATTTTTTTATTTAGTTTCTTTCATGATAAATATAAATAGCTGAATATATACCATAATATATAATGTATATGTAGTTATTTATATAGAAGAAGGAGGATGAATTTGTAAAATGAGGATTTCAAGAAGAAAATTTAAAAAATTAGAAAATTAAAAATTAAATTAACGGTAAAAATGTAATTTATTAAAAAAAAAACTTAGTAACTAACATGTTTTTTAAAACAAACATATATAAGATCCATTGCTAAAACAAGGGCAACTATGATAATATAGATTTTTTTATTAATAAAAATTGTAATTACAATAAATAAATATATTATTCTTACATTTTTATATCTTTTCTAAGAATGTCTTTTATCATTTTTTTCCCAGTTCATGTTGGTAACCAACAAAGCTAAAAAACAGAAGTTTCCTTAGCTATCCTCGTGTTTACCTCTTTTAAAAATTAAAATGAATGAATATTTTGAAAATATTTATAAAACTAGCCCTTTTAAGAATTCATATAATTTTATTTTAAATTATAAAAAATTTACTTTAAATTTATTAAATTTATCATAAAAACTATTGTTTTTATTTTAAATTATAAAAAATATTCATTAAAAGATTATTTTAGATTCATATTATATAATTTTTATATTTTAATGATGAATTTATTGAAGTTATTTTTATGATTTAAATCGAATTATTTTGTATTTCATTAACTATTAATTTATCAAATTCCAAATTCTAATTTTATCTGTTAAGTGGCGGTAGAAATGGTTTGTAATAATATAAAAGAAGAAAAATTAATAAATATTAAGTTACTATTTTATTATTGAAAATAAAATTAGATAAATATAAAAATCTAAATTTAAAATTTTTAAGAGGATGAGGTTGACATGCGAATTAGGACATGCATCCGTCCTTCCCATGGCCTGCTCGATGACTGCTCCAATAAATGCCATCCCTCCACAGCTAAGCGCCTTCGCTTTCTGGAGGGGAGAGAAAAAATAATAATTGATAAAATGATATATTTTATTTTATTTTTTTAATAATACAAAATGATTTTTTTATATAAATATATTGATTTTTATGATAGATCTATAATGAATTTTTCTACAACCTAAAATAAACATATTTTAAACTTTTTTATTTTTTGTAAATAGTTCTAAAAATAAAATATCTTTGCCATTTTAAAAAATATGATATTTTTCAAAAAATTTATTTTTAATATTTTTAAAATTTTTTCAAAATAAAATTCAAAGATTTGAATCTTTTAACTACTTGAACAAAATTTATATCAATTTATCATATCATCTCATATCTGATCAATTGTATAAATTAAATATAATTAACTATATGTAATTCTTTTTCTTATTTTATATGATATTCTAATGTATAATTCTGTATGATATATTCATCTAAAATAAAAATGAAGTTAGAGACATTGCTTTAGAACATTTTTTAACTTCAGACAACAATTTAAGTACTTAAGATAATAAATGATATATAATTGATATTCTATATGGTAAATAAAATATTTATCTATATAAACTATTTAAACAAAAACAATGTATTTTTTATGTATTTTAATTTAAAAAAACAGCAATTTATTAGTATATACGAGTACGAAAATCTGAAAAATTTAACTCAAAATTCTTATGCTATTAATTAAAATAATGCAAAATGTAATTTTAGAGCTTAACATATTATTTTATGTGGGTGCGTATATTGTTGAATTAGTTCACCTATGCTTTATATAACTTGTTAATATTATTTATAAGATTTTATTTTTAATTAGTTGTGTTCATAAAAAATTATGATTTGATATGAGTCATTTTCAATTTCATAATTCTTTTTAAGGTTTATATATATATATATCTTTAGCTATATTCATTTTTAAAACTCTATATTACCTTCAAAGTTGTCTCAATCTGATATATAAAAATATTTTAAGTTGTTTAAAATCTATCTAACTTTAAAATGATATGTATTTTATTACATATGGTACGCTTATTTGGTAATTAATAACCTACATGATAAAATATAACATGGCATCGATAAAACTTAAAAATTTATTACATAATTAAAACGTTTTAAATTAAAATTAAAATATCTCAAAAACCAAAATTTGAAAAATATTTTTCATCAAACTGTAAATTCATTGCATCAATTATCATGATCTAGCAATTATTTTGTTCTTGTAGGATCAACCATTCTTTTACTATTATAAAATTATTAAATATCTACATAGGGGAAATAGAATTTAATTTGATGGTTTTCACCTCCGATCTAAAATTTTTAATTTTTTTTAAATCAAATCAAATCAAATATTTTTAAAATTTAAAACTTACAAATCAAATCGATCCAAATTTAGTTAAATTCAAACTTTTGATTCAACCTTCATTTTACACATCCCTGTTAAGTAGTTAATATGATTACGATGGAAATTAATATAATTCTTGGCCTGTACATAATATTTCTGACAAGCAGAAGAAGAGTCAGTTTGAAAGGGAGTGATTAAATTTGTCATTATGATATTATTAATGACAATTGATTCGAATGGACAGCACGATTGATGACTGACTGACAATTCTGAGAAGGATTCTTTATTGACGTGGACACAGGCTTATCGCTTGTTGCCTTGCTTGAATTCCCACATTATGATATTATTAATGACAATTGATTCGAATGGACAGCACGGTTGATGACTGACTAACAATTCTGAGAAGGATTCTTTATTTACGTGGACAAAGTCTTATCGCTTGTTGCCTTGC
The DNA here is from genome assembly GCA_948192965.1 of Dalechampia spathulata. Classification (NCBI taxonomy): domain Eukaryota; kingdom Viridiplantae; phylum Streptophyta; class Magnoliopsida; order Malpighiales; family Euphorbiaceae; genus Dalechampia; species Dalechampia spathulata. The sequence goes on along the minus strand of CANYBF010921453.1, from coordinate 7,746 downwards.
TTGAATTCCCACATGTATTGCTTTTATAATATGTCAGTAAAACAACTATCAAATTTTTACCTAAAACATTTAATATCAAAAATAAACAAAGGTGATACAATTTATCATTATATTTGGAGCAAATAATTTGTATTATAAATATGATGATTATACATAATTTGCAATTAAGAGAGAAGATTTAAATTTAACTAATAAAATATTAAAATATAGTAATTAAAAAATATAAATACATGCTAATCATGCAAATAAATAATGATTTTACTTAAGAATATAGTACACATTAATTATTGATTATTATACAATTATATATAATGATAATTAAAAAATTTGGTTCATAGCATAATATGTTTTCATAGAAGTAAATATGATATTTTTATTAAATCAAATAAAAAATTACAAATAAGTTAAGATGACAAATTTTAAATCATGATATTTAATAATAATTTTAATTAAAAATTATTAATATATACTGATTATTGATTATTGTATAATTATATGTTACACCTATGATTTTGATGCTTATGTTTAGATTAATCAATTTAAGTTAATTGCAATTTAAAAAGCTATTTTTGCAAGTGGTACAGGCATACCAGGTTTGATACGGGCATACCAAGTTGGCTCTTTGTTTTGAATTGAATTTGTGTAATTGGTATGAGCATACCAAGTTGATATGATTTTGAATTATTGATGTTGAAGCATCGGTACGGGTGTACCTGTTTTGGTATGGTCGTACGACAATTTGCGTATTGGCTCGTATGACCTCACGGGTTGATCATATCATGTTTGAAAATGTGACGAAGCATCGGTATGGGTGTACCAATAGGTGGTATGGGTGTACCAAGCTTTCGACGAAGTTTGTAAATTGTAGTTTTTTTAAGGCAGTATGGGTGTACGAGTTATCGTATGGCCGTATGCGCATCTGCAGAAAGATTTTAAATTTTTCTAATGGCTCTTTTTCAAAGAGAACTTCTTAGAACTTTTGAATACTTTGCTTTCTAATGGATCTATTCTCTTTGTAGCTCTTTCATATTGATGAGATTAGCCTCTATCAAGTAAATTACTTTACGAAAAACACTTTCCTTACTTATATTTCTTAATCTCTCACTCTTACACAACCCTAGTTCTTTTGTTATTGTAATTTTGGGTTGGTGTGTGGTTAATGCTTGGGGTATTACTGTTGTAATTGAGAGAAGATCTTTGTGTGCTATGGTTTGACTGTAAAAGTTTAAGTGTAAGCCTGCAAAACACTAGGGATTTGATTCGTGTTGAGGAATCCATTTGTTATATTGTGATTGGTTTTAATGGAACCCTAAGTTGAGACTTATGGAGAAGTGGACATAGGCAAATAATTATGACAAACCACTATAAACTATATTGTGTTGTCATACTTCCACAGACTTTCATTATATATCATGATAATTAAAAAGACTTGCTTCTTAATATAATTGATTATCATTAAAGTAAAAATATTTTTTATTAAATTAAAAAACTTATGAATAATTTATATAATTCATGAGTAGAAAATTTTTAAATGAATATTTAGATTGTATTTATAGTATACATTTCTATGAGTTTTTCAAACAAAATTTTATTTATTCTCATGATATAAATTTTAAACTCTAATATTTTTGGAAAAAAAATATAAACCAATAGACTTAAAAAAATTTATTATTAAAATAAGATCTTATAAAATTTTTACATATCTTTTTTACAAATTTATAAGTCATGTTTATATATATTTTGATGAGATATTAAAAATTTCATGATATGATCTTGTTTTCATTTAAAATATATAATCTTGTTACCATTTAAAATATATATTTTCTCATATTTTTGAGAGAAAAAAATCACACGTTTGAAACAAAAAAGTTTGAGGGAAGGGATTTGTGAAATTTCCCATTATTTTATTATCAGTATTTACTTATATAAAATTTAATAGAACGATATAATTAATATATTGATACTTTAAAATCAAATAACATATAAAATTATAATAATATAAGATATTATTTTATTATCATATTCAATTAAACCATGATGGAGAATGGCAAACAAACAATAACCAAGTCTACCTTGATCGCGCATAAAATGCAGATAGCGCCGGCGATCACTTGCGACCGATCTCCATGCAACTTTCATCAGAAAAGATATCATAAAATAAGTTTTCGAAGGTAACAATGCAATGGGTTTCTAAGCATATTGGCAATGTCAGAGTTCCATTATCGCCTGGGGAACTTGATGTTATATGTGCTTTGCCTTCCCGTGGAAATGTTCCTCTATGACATATAGGCCTTCCCCACCCAAAATCAGCGTCATAGAAAGGAAGTTGGATCCAACTAATGAGCTTGAGGTTTGGACTCCCTGATTTCACGTGTTCAATTGCTGTTGTTAAATTTTTCTCATCTTCCAAGTAATCAATAGCTGATCTTATATAGTCGTTATCCACTCTCTTTGTTGCCTTGCGAATTCTCTCGGCTGTATGCTCTAATGGTTCTGATATGATTTCACCACTTAAACCCATCGCTGTGGTATGAAAGATTAAATTGCCAAAAAAGCCAGGAGGAGGAGGAGGGTCTAGTCTTGAGCTGCCATTAACTGAAAGGACTATCTTTGTTGGTTGATCTTTGTCTAAGCCACGTGCCTTGCAAGTGCAACGCCATATATGTGCCGTAAATATCTCAAATCTAGAGTAATTAGGCATCAGAGTTTTCAGGGTATTAACTTGATTAGGTGAGACCTTGAGAATTGTCAGAGAACAGGGTTTAGGGCTTGGAGTAGAAATGGTATTCATGGTAGGATATGGGAGATATTCCAAGTGGTGGAATGTAGGGTTTGGCGGGAATCGGCTGCGAAGAAAGGTTCGATCAAAAGATGGCGGGATCCTATTAGGAAGGCCATTGGCTAAGTTGGTCCATGCCTTCAAGAACTGGAGAAACGCTGAAGCGTCTGCTAAAATGTGATGCAATCCAATTCCAAGACACACTCCTCCACAAATAAATTTGGTTAACTAGAAAGGATACAAATAATATTTTAAGATGTATAGATGTGTAATTTTCATGAAAGACCATAACATAAGAAGAGGCCCATGCTAAATACCTGTACAAGAAGTAGAGGATACGAAGAGATGCCTCGAGAGAAGTCTACGGTTGGAATAAGAGGACGAAGTTGTTGAGTAGGCGTGCCTTCATCAATTTCACTCAAAGAAGAATCAGTTTCAGCTTCTATGAATACAACTCCCTCTCCATTACAGTTGACTTGAATCCTGCCCTTGTCATCTCTTTCCAATCTTCCAGCCACAGGACTAAACTGTACAAGAACTTCTCTCAAGGTGTCCTTAAGTAATTTAACGTCAAAGAAATTCGGCGAAGCATTTGGTTTGTAAAAGTAGAAACTAGGAACGTGGCCAAGTCCAAGGAATAGGTCTATGTTAGAAAGCCATAGATGCTGCTTCGATGAGCTACCTTGTTCAGGTGGACGTATTATGGTTGATTCCTTGATTCTAATCTCCATCCTCTATCACCGTAATTCCAAAATCTAAATGAGATGTGGCCTCAATCCTCGACCAAAATCATCACTATATAAAATGCAAGGTGATGACTAGTTTCTTATTCCACCGTTAAGACTTCTTGCCCCACCTTTTTAATTATTAAATATATGTACATATATACTATTTCAAAATAAATATCAATTTGTATAATAATATAAGATTGATGTGGGGTGATTAAGAATTTATTTATGATATTATTATGGACTAGAGTTACATCATGTACATGTTAATATTAATTATTTGATTCATTATTTATATTATTTTGTATAATATTTTTCAATTCTAATAAAATATTATTATTATATATACTATTCAAAATTTCATTGTAACACATAATTTTAATCTTAATAAGGTTCTATTATAACATATAATTTTATTATTATACATATAAATTAAAACATTAAAAAATATAATTTCAACTCTCATCAAATTATATCATTATATATATCACTTTTATAATACGACTTTTATCTCTTTCAAATTTTATTATTATACATATCATTTAAAATTATATTTTAAAAATATACTTCATCAATCTACTTCATTTAGCTTATAATATGAGTTTGAAAAAGCTAAGTTATATATTCATCAATATAAGATTGCTCTCCTAGGTATATCAATTGACCTCCTAGGAAGTTGATCATTGAAGAAACTTTTAAGGGTGATTGACGGATTTAGGGCAAATAAAAAGGTGAAAATTTTTAAAATTCCTAGTTTGGGGTAGGTTGAACAGTCAAAAGGAGACAAAGTTTTAATATTTATAGATTTGGCCCAAAATTATAATATCCTGACAAATAGGTCTGAAATTGAAATTAGAAGTTCAATTTGAAAAATTATTTGATCAGTGGATTAATGGGTGGAAACACCGAAAATTCAAAATCAAATAGTCCTTCAAAATCAGGATTGACTAGTTTTGGAAATGTCCAAAATGAAGTGAATCAACTCCTAGAAAGGTTTCATGGAGTTGAAATAAATTCACTAGAAGAAAGAAAACATTTAACTGAAGAAATAGGAAACTTTGTGAATGAAAGATTCGATGCTATTGATAGAGAAAAGTCTTTGAAAAAACCAGTTGGAACCATAACAGAAAAGGATATAGAAAAATTAAGACAAGAAAAAATGGTCCCATATATAAAAGACCCTAAGATTAAAATGGCTAATTTAGATAACTCTAATTTAGCTCAAGATCTTAGAAAGTCCTTAGGACTGGTAGAAGACGCTTCTATTCATATAGATGATAGAACTTCTACGAAAAAAGTAATTTACCAGCCTAATTATCCTCACACGATAAAATATGAATTCATTCCTAAACATAACTCGTTGAGACCGGTGATCAGTCCAATAGCCTTTTTAAATTTAGATTATGAAAAACACCCTTCAGAAAGTATTGATGAATGGATAACCATGATTAGATTTACTATTAAATCTAGTGAATACACCCTCAAGATGCTTATGAATTATGCACAGCAACCATGGTAGGAAATGTACAAAAATATTGGAACTCTTTAATAACTCATACTCCAATAAGAGATAAGATTGCTAGAGAGATAATAACAGATGCAGTGCTTGCCATAATTGTAGATGCCTTGAAAAGAGAATTTTATGGTTTCTCTTTGTCAACAAAGTCGTTAGAAAAAGAACAATCTTTAATGGCTCTAATGAAACTACAAATATGTGACATGTCTTATTTTGATAATTTTGCATGCGAATTTCAAAAGTATTGTTATAATTTAGAATTTGTAGAACAAAATTACATGTTAGAAATGTTTTTTGCTAAACTACCAAAACCTTGGCCAGAAGTAGCAAAAACGGCCTTTCAACTTCTCTTGAATGAAAATAAAGTAGTTGATGGTTTAGGAGGAAGGATAAAAGCAGTTAAGTGCGCAATGAGAAAAGCGTGTACTGAACTCTAAGTAAGGCAGGATGCTAAACGACTTCCTTACTTAAATAAGAGTTATTGTTCTAAGATTGATTATGTACCTGGATGATATAGATGTCCTTCAAGTTAGAAAAATCTGAGAGAAGATATCCTTAAAAGAAAAAATTCAAAGGGTATAGAAAGAGAAGGATGTCTAGAGCAGAAAGAGAGGTAAAAAGAAAATCTAATAAACCCTCTCGGTTCATTAGAAATAGAACAAATCTTAAGGATAAAGAAAAGATAGAAGCATTTAAAAGAAAACATGGTAGAAAACCTAAATATCCTAAAGGAAAACCTCTGAGTAACTGTAATTGTTGTTGGATTTGTGGATCTAAAACCCACAAGGCAAATACTTTCCCTCAAAAGAAAAACCAAAAAGAAAATCTGCGATAAATATTCTTTGAAGAAGAAAATTTGATCTATGAACCCATAGATGAATTAACAGACATAGATTCAGAAATAGATTCTATTTACGAAGTAATATCTGAATATGAATGTGATAGAGAAGAATCTAATTTATGGACAGTTGAAATTTTTATGATGACAACCAAAGAAATGCCTATAGATGGAGAGTTAATCCCACTGGATTATGCTCTGGTACATGAAGAATCATTTCAGTACGAAGATCCATCCAAAAGTTATTTGGAATGGAAGATATCACAATAATTTATAGCAAGTCTAGATTTAATTTCAAATCAGTAGTTGATATCTCACAAGCTGAGTCGACAGCTCAGGTTTCTAGCATGGAATTAGAAACGTTAGATGTGTCCTTAATTAACTGAGCAAAGATAAATGACATGGTTAATAAGGCAAAAGGTGAATATAATTATATTCATATAGGACTTGTTCAAGTAGGTTTAATACCCTTATTTAAACTACCTGTAGATAGTCCTGTGATAGGAGTTGTACTAGATAAAAGATGGAAACAATTTAAGGATCAGACGATATCAGGTGTTCAGACTAATTTAGCCAATGGCCCAGTCTGGTTTCAAAGCTATCCAAATTACTTGATGACTTTAAATGATAAAACTTTGTGAAATTCATTAACCTTACGAATCAAATCTCATAAGATGGATAGAATGAATTCTCAGGCTAAATATTTAGCGTATCACACTAGGATTATTTTCAGGTTAATAAATTCAACAAATCCTGGAGTGAAGAACATTTCTAAAATAACATAGTTGTATGAAGAAGATTCATGTTACACCCACATTAGAGACCCTAGGAGTTATGCATTTATGCACATGTATGTGTAGATGAATGGCAGGATTCAATGATGTATGTGATGTATGTAACGTATGTGCATGATGATGGTTTGTGCTTATGTGTATATGTGTTTATGTGGTTGATTGTGAGTCGTCACCTTATTGGGAAGCGTGTCATCTCGGTTGGATGAGGGACGGCTTGTGTATATGATTGGGTATATGTTATGTTAGGTATAGCCCTTATACTGGTATAGGGGCAGATGTCGGAGCGGAGCGTAGCGCAACGAGCGAACGGAGCAGAGCGACGACATTTGCCTATTAGGGGGAAATTTGTGAGTTATGGGTCAGGGGTGCGGGGGCGGAGCCCCCGCGGTACGGTAAAGGGGTATTTTGGTAGTGTGTATCAGGTTAGTTAGGAGGTTTGGGAGCGTTACAGATGAGTTTGGCATGCCAATAGACATGTTATGCATTTTTGGGGAGTGGTACGGGCGTACGGTTTGGCCGTACGGTCGTACGAGGCGAGCAAAAACAGGGAATTGAGGGCCTCGAGTTCATACGAGCGTACCAGAAGGGCGTACGGCCGTACCGCAACTCGCAGGAATCAGATTGCTCGTAGGAAATTTTTAGTTTGTCAGATGAACAGTACCCTTACGGGCGTACCAAAAGGTGGTACGGCCGTACGAAAACTCTCAGGTTTTTGGTTTGTCAGGCTTTTGGAGTCGGTACGGGCATACCAATATCCGTACGGCCGTACGCGATGCTAAATTTGACTTTTTAAGTAAGAAAACAGACGGTTTTTCTTAAGTTCTTTTCATTTTCCCTTAACTTAAAACGTCCCTTACCCTACCAAATCACCTCCTTAAGGATTCTAAACGTTGCTAGCGTAAGAGAATGCGGAATAGAAGCTAGATACGATTGGTGATAGGATCATTGGCTTATACTAGAGGTTGCTTGCGTTTGAGGTTAGTGCTAGTTTTATGTGTTAAGCCACTTTCGGCTTGTTTCCGATTGCCATAAGACGTAAACTACGTCTAGGCATATGATTTTGATATGAATGCTATCCTTGTGCTATGATA
>CANYBF010921140.1:0-19487 GCA_948192965.1 Dalechampia spathulata | reverse complement strand
CCATGAAAAGTATGCTAAATGAACTTGAACCCTAAATGCGTGCTTAGGAGCTTTTATTAATTAACCAATTGAGCATATTAAGACGGAATACAAATAGATTTGAAAATCCCAAACCCATACTCTGAAGAAACAAAGGTCATTTTCAACTCTGAAAAACCTAAGTTTTATTTCCTAGTTTTCAATTTAATTCAACTGGATTAATAGAAACAAACTAGGTGGCGACTCCATAATCCACGCTTGCTTTTTTTCAAAAGTTAAAACCTGTTAACAAGCCGGTGGGAAAACGAATCAAAGTTCACACCACGTAACAAGGGTATGGTTACTATTGCAGCAGATGATGAGGTTGCCCTAGCCTATATTAGAGAGGATGTCCCTCTCAGATTGGTTTTCAAATTACCGCCAATGAAGATATTGTGTAACATGAACTTCATGCTTGGTAGAGGTTTAGGTCAGTACCATCATGGTTCAGTGGAGTTCAACATCCTTACAACCATGTGGGAGGAGAGGTAATGCATTGAGTTTGACCCCTATACTTGAGACAAGCTAGAAGAGTGTAAGTTGGTCACCTTTATCCAGAGGGAGACATAGCATGACTATGTTCTTGAGTTACCTAACTCAGATGACTTCTTTGATCAGCAGTTCACCATATTTAGTGATGTCTGTGACTTGTCAGCCTTGATAGCATCTAAGAAGGTCGTCACCACTTCTTTCACCATCAACCTTGATGATGTTTTTAAGATCTTTGGTGATGTTGCTAATCTTACCACTAGTCACCTTGAGCTGGAATCCAATATAGTTACCGTACTAAGGTCCAAGTTGTACAGCTTAGATATGGAGGATTTGCTTCTTCATAAGGTTTACAAGGACATTGCTACACTTGTAGATTATAGTTTTGATGAGATTTTGCATGAGGATGATGATGTCCTTATCTTTATACTCTTTGATGATGATGTAATCCCTTTAAAGTTTAATGCAATGAAAAATAGTTTTGCTTATGTTTGCGATATGTATTCTAATGGCATTATGCATGAACATGAGCATTACATGAGCATTTTTGACATTAACATATCATGCATTGAAACTGTTAACATTGGCATGGATGATAGGCCTTGTACTATCTAGATTGTATCAGATTTAACCCCTGATAAGAGAAAAAAATCATTATAGTGTTAAAATAGCATATAAAAGCCTTTGATCTAAGCTACGAAGATATATCGGGTATCGATAAAACTATAGCAGAATATAGAATTTAATCAGACTTAAGTTCAAACCAGTTAAGTAGAAGCTACGTCCACTCTACTAGAATGGGCTTAAAAGGTTAAGGAGGATATCCAAAAGCAGTTGGATGCCAAGTTCCTCAAAGTGGTTGACTATCCTGAATGGTTAGCCAATGTGGTTCCAATTTCCAAGAAAGATGGTAGGGTCAGGGTTTGTGTAGACTATAGGGATCTGAACAAGGCATATCTTAAAGATGACTTTCCTTTGCCTCATATCAATGTACTGGTCGATAGTGCAACTACTAGTGCTATTTATTCCTTTGCTGATGGGTTTTCTAGGTACAATCAAATTCTCATGGCTATTGTTGACAAGGTGAAGATAGCTTTCATCATAGAATGAGGGACCTATTACTATAAGGTCATGCTCTTTGGCTTGAAGAACATTGGTGCTACTTACTAGGAGCCGCAATAACCCTATTGCATGATCTCATCCATAAATAGGTCAAGGTCTATGTGGATGATATAATGGTAAAGTCTCTTACTAGAGAAGAGCATTCGGTTGCTTTTGATAGATTTCTCATATAAGTTAAGAAATACAGACTCAGGTTGAACCCAAAGAAATGCACATTTGAGATGATGTCCGATAAACTGTTAGGTTATATAGTCAGCTAAAGGGTATTGAGGTAGATCCTAATAAGGCAAAGTCAATCTATAAGATGCCTATTCCTAGAATTGAGAATGAAGTCAGAGGATTTCTGGGATAACTCTAGTATATCAGCAGGTTCATTGCTAAGATCATTACTATCTATGAGTCCATCTTTAAGTTTTTAAGGAAGAACTAGCCTTTAGTTTGGGATAAGAACTTCCAATTTGCATTCAAGAGAGTAAAGTATTATTTCTCTAACCCGTTAATTTTACAGCTACCTCGATCAAGAAAACTATTATTTCTCTATCTAGCCTTAGATGAGGAGTCAGTAAGTGCTATGATGACTTAGGAGAATGAAGCCAAAATTGAGCATGCTATTTACTACTTGAGTAAGAAACTGTTGCCAATAGAATGCAAATACAACTTTATTGAAAAGCTATGCATTACTATGGTTTAGGTCACTAAGAAGCTTAGGTACTACTTTCAATCATACCAAGTTCAGATGATCTCTAAGGTCGATGTCCAGAAATGGCAGTTGTACTTCAATGGCGTAGTTAACAAAAGAGGTGCAGGCATAGGAGTTGTGCTGATCACTCCTGAAGGTGAATTGATTATGCTTTTGAAGTGGTTAAGTATTCTAATCACCAATAACATGGCTGAGTATGAAGCATATTTATTTAGGCTTGAAGCACTGCTGATGATTGATGCCCAAGATATGAGGGTATTTGGTGATTTGATGCTTGTCATTCACCAGTCCATGATTGAGTGAGATGTTAGAGAAGAAAGGCTCAAGCCTTACGTTGAATATATGAGGCTCATGATCTATAATTTTAGCTTATGTCAGTTTGTTCACACTTTGCATGATGAGAATTAAATGGCTGATGCCTTAGCCATACTAGCTTCAGTATACGAGAGACCACAGTATCGAGTTTAGCCTGTATTCATCGAGCAATTAAGGATTCCTTGCTATGAGGGAGAATGGGTTATGATGCTAGACCAACAAGATAAGACTCCATGGTATGTTGGTATCATGAATTTTTTGAGAATCGGTGCTTATCTAGAAGAAACTAATAAGACCGACAAGCTAGCTTTACGGAGGCTATCAACCAACTTTACCTAGCATCAGGGTGTTCTCTAGATAAGAACAATTAATGGTTTGCAACTTTAATGCATATCGAGGAAGGAAATCTAATCAATCATGTAAATAGTGCATGTTAGTGTATGCAGGTCCCACATAAATGGATTTGCTTTGTACAAAAAGATTATATATCAGGGGTATTTTTGGCTTACCATGGAGACAGACTACATACAGTTTACGTGGTGTGATGTATGTCAATTTACATGTTTATCTAGTTGTTTTTAGTTAGTATTTGATGCATATTGTATTATGTTTTTGCCTTGATTTAGTAGAATTTGATTAGTTTATTGAGTGTGTAGTGTCAGGGAAGCATTTGAGAAGAAATGAAGCATTTTGGGGCTTGAAGAGTCAAGTCACTATCATTACCTTCAAAGTCACGATCATGACAGAAGCTGTGCCAGAAGAAAAAGTGACCAAGTCAAGTCATAATCATGACATTCAAAGTCATGATCGTGATAAAAGCATGTCGAGCCCAAAGTTCACTAAGCCAGCAAGTCATGATCGTGACTTCTCAATAATGGACCATTTAAAGCTAGATTACTGCAAAAGATTGAGTGGAGAAAATGGGATCCATGGGGGGGATAAAGATAAAAAGCTTTAAAGGAGACCTCATAGGCAAGGAAATCCATAAGATGGGCAAAGATATAAAAAAATTGAAGATAAGGCTGGAAGATCTTGACTCAAAGCATAAAAGGAAGGAGGCAGCTAGGGTTTTATCATCACTCACCATCTACACCAGTAGCAATCTGTCCCTTAGGGCAATCTTGTATAGTGTTCTCCTTTATTCTTCATTTTCTTGTATTTTTCTATTAGCCATGAGTGGCTAAGTATTCTTTTATAGGGTTTGAATTCTGAAATCCCTTATTGGGATAGTTGATTATGCTTGTTTAACATTACTATGAGTGTTTAATTCTAAAGGTTGATTTTAGAAACAAAATCTCTATTATATGGTTGCAACGAGAGTTGGACTGTAGAATGCTTATTCATTGAGAGATGTTCAAATCTAAAGATTAGCTTTCTAAATGATTACTTATGCTTTGTAATTGCAACGAGAGTTAAATTATGAAATGCTTACTCATTCTGGTTAGGTAGATATGTATGAGAGATCTACATGTTCCTAATTCCTGTATGATTGTTTAATAGTTTTCTTAATTAGAGGACCATGATAGTGACTAAGTGAATATAAGATTAGTACAAAATTTAGTTGGTTTCTCCTTGAGAGAGGGTCATCGATGCTATTGGATATTTTGGGTAGTAATAAGCAAATGACTACTATTCTAGCTTGGTGATGATGATTTCAAATCCTATGTTTCTTATCATTGTTTTATCCTCTCACCATTGATCTTGTTTCATTTCTTTACATACTGTACTTTTGTAATTGATTACAATCAAACCAGTTGAGTTGCTTGAACAAATTGGAAATCCGAGTAGTTTTTTGGTACAGTCTTTGGTATAATTTTTTGGTTTGCCAAATGAAGACCTTATTGCTCATATCTTAAATTTTTTGGAGATTTATGATACTTTCAGGTATAATAGACTGACAGAGGATGCCATAAGGCTGAGGCTATTCCCATTTACATTAAGGGATAAGGCAAAGATTTGGTTGAACTTATTGACCTTAAGGTTAATTACAACTTGGGACTAGCTTATGCAAGCTTTTCTAGCCAAATACTTTCCTTTGGCAAAGATAACAAAGATAATCAAGAAGATTACCAATTTCCAGTAGGTGGACAATGAGTCTTTGTATGAGATGTGGGAAAGATTCAAGGGGCTACAAAGGAAGTGTCCTCATCATAACTTGCCAAGAGAATTGTTGCTCCAAACATTCTACAATGGGGTCAACACAACTACTAGAGGGACCATTGATGCAGTAGCTGCAGGGTCCCTGATGAAGAAGACTATAGAAGCAGCATATAAACTTATGGAAGAAATGGTAGCCACCAATGCACTATAGGCATCAGACAGGTCAAGAATAATATTAAAGAATATAAGGGTGTTTGTCACTTGATGCTGTTGGTGCTTTATAGGTTGAAGTTACAAGTTTGATAAATCAAATCAGCAACCTGTTAAAGGTGTCTAGTTCATGTGAGCTGTACGGACAAGCATGACATGCTGTGAATGAGTACAATGTGTGTGAGACCACAGAGCAAGTCAGTTTTGTAGATAAAATACCACAATCCATGGGAAGACAAAGTAATAATCCTTAATCCAACATGTATAATCTAGGGTGGCAAAACCATCCAAATTTTTCTTGGAGTAACAATTAACAAAATGCATAAAAGATGCAACAACCAACACCTCCCCAAAACAACTTTGAGTCAAAGATGGAAAAGTTCATGGAGCTACTGGGAATAAAATTGATGAGCTAGGAGGAGTCACAAAAGAGAATGGAAGCCAAGTTTGATTAGATAACAAAGAACCATTCCTCCTCCATCCATAACTTAGAAGTACAAGTGGGGCAGCTAGCTACAACAATTACACAGAGGAACCTTGGAGGACTTCCAAGTAACACAGAGCCAAACCCCAAAGAGCAAGTGAATGCAATCCAATTAAGGAGTGGCAAAGAGCTTCTCAATAAATGTAAAGAACCTATTATTATTAAGAATGAATACAGGAAAGAAGAGAGAAAGCAGAGAAGCTGTGAAGCTGGCACTTCACAAACATAGACAGAGGCTGGGGGAAGCCTTTGTCATGATCATGATCATGACAATGCAAGTCACGATCATGACTTTAGTGCCAGAAGGAAGAAGAAGGAAAGCAATCAAGGGCCAGGTAAGTATATGCCCCTTATTCCATTTCCACAAAGATTGATGAAACCTAAAGTGGATGAAAAATTTACTGCATTTATGGAAAAACTAAAAAAGCTGAGAATAAATGTAACATTTACTGAGATGATACAGGATGTGCTAAAATATGCTAAATTTTTGAAGGAAATCTTAGCACACAAAAGCATAATTGATGATGCACAACTAGTTTCATTAACTGAGAACTGTAGCTTGATTATTTCAAGTAAAATTCCATCTAAGCTACAGGATCTAGGAAGTTTCACTATTCCATGTAAAGTAGGAAATTTGGTTTTTAACAAGTATTTGTGTGATTTGGGTGCAAGTATCAACTTGATACCATATACCATTTTTCAGAAGCTAGGTCTTGGAGATCCCAAAACTACTTCCATGGTGATTCAGGTTACGGATCAGTCGATGAAGAAACTATTTAGTATCATTAAGGATGTTTTAGTAAAGGTAGATAAGTTCATTATTCCAGTAGACTTTATGGTGCTGGACTACAATGAGGATGTCAACTACCCCTTGATTTTAGGAAGGCCTTTCCTAAATACAGGGAGAGCCTTAGTTGATGTACATGAAGGGAAACTCATCTTGAGGCATGCATGAAGAAAGCAATGAAACAGCCAATGGAAGGTGAGGCATGCATGAAGGTAGATGTAATGGATGAATGTGTATCTACTGCACTAAATGAAGAAGTTCAGAATGTCATAATAGAGGAAGAAATTGATGTAATAGGTGAAGAAGGTGGCGAATCACCTAAATCAAATCTGTTGGTAAGAAATTCTAACCCCACTCCTCCTTCGATTGAAAAACCACCTATTTTAGAACTGAAAATCTTGCCAAAGCATCTTAGGTATGCTTTCTTAGGAAATAATGAAACATTACTAATCATTATATCTAATAAGCTGACTTTGGTGTAGGAGGATAAGCTGGTCAAAATGGTGCAATAGCACATCCAAGCTTTAGACTGGCAGCTGTCGTATATTAAAGGAATCAACTCTGATATGGTCATGCATAGGATACACTTAGAAGAAGGAAGCAAGCTTGTTTGTGAGAGGTAAAGGAGACTCAACCCCAACATGCAAGATGTCATGAAAAGGGAGATAATTAAGCTGTTGGATGCAGATATTATCTATTTTATTTTTGATAGTGAGTGGGTGAGCCCAGTCCAATGTGTACCTAAGAAGGGAGACATGATTGTCATTGAGAATGAGAAAAATGAAATGTTATCAACTAGGACAGTAACGGGCTGGAGAGTATGCATAGATTATAGAAAGCTAAATTTTGCTACTAGGAAAGATCACTTTCCTTTACCCTTTATTAATCAAATGATTGAGAAGATAGCATGTCACTCCTTCTATTATTTTCTAGATGGCTATTCAGGCTATAACCAAATTTTCATTTTTCTCAAAGACCAAGAGAAAACAACTTTCACATGTCCATATGGTACATTTGCTTATAGGCGCATGCCTTTTGGTATATGTAATGTGCTCACCACTTTTCAGAGATGTGTGATTGCAATATTTGCTAATATGATTGAGGAATTTATGGAAATATTCATGGATTACTTTTCAGTGTTTGTAGACTCTTTTGAGTCATGTTTATAGAATTTGGAGAAAGTGTTGAAACGCTGTGAGGAGACCAATTTGGTGCTGAATTAGGAGAAATGTCATTTCATAGTAGATGAAGGAATTGTACTGGGCTACAAGATTTCCAAGGAAGGTATTAAGGTGGATAGGGTTAAAATAAAGGTAATATCTAACCTACCACCCCCAAAGAACGTGAAAGGTATAAGGGGTTTCCTTGGTCATAGGGATTTTATCTTCGCTTCATTAAAATTTTTTCTGTTCTTGCTAAGCCCTTGATGAGTTTGTTAGTCAAGGATGTATTATTTGATTTCAATGATGAGTGTTTAAATACTTTTAACACTTTGAAGAATGCATTAACCAAAGCTCCGATTTTGACTTCACCGGATTGGTCCCTACCCTTTGAAATTATGCGTGATGCAAGTGAATTTGCCTTACGATGTGTGTTGGGGCAAATAAAAGATAAGAAATTGCATGCTATTTATTATGCTAGCATAACTTTAACAGGACCACAACTAAACTACACTATAACTGAAAAGAACTCTTAGCAGTGGTTTTTGCATGTGATAAGTTTAAGGCTTATCTCTTAGGCTCCAAAGTTATTATTTTTACTGATCATACTACTTTGAGGTATTTGTTTACTAAAAAAGAGGCAAAGCCAAGGTTAATTAGGTGGGTATTACTATTACAAGAATTTGACATTGAAATCAGGGATAAGAAAGGAGCTGAGAATGCGGTTGTCGATCACCTATCTCGTCTTGAGAAGGATAGCAAGGGTGAAGAAGATGAGCCTATAAAGGAAGAATTTCCTAACGAGTCTATGTTCATGGTGCAGAAAAAGGAAACTCCTTGGTATGCAGACATGGCTAACTATTTAGCCTGCGGTGTAGTGCCTTCTGATGTTTTGTATCAGCAGTGGAAGAGATTTTTTGCAAATACCAAGTATTATCAATGGGAGGAACCCTTCTTATTTCACCAATGTGCTGACGGTTTAATAAGAAGATGTGTTATTGAGGAAGAAATAATACCTATACTAACTCATTGTAATGATTCATCTTATGTAGGGAATTATGGTACAAATAAGACAGCCAGCTGGGTGCTAGAGTGCGAATTCTATTGGCCAGCTATTTTCAAGGATGTAAGGAATTATGTACTTCATTGTGACAAGTGCCAAAGAATTGGGAACATATCCAGGCATGATGAGATGCCTCAATCCTTAATTCTGGAAGTGGAAATATTTGACGTTTGAGGATTGAATTTCATAAGACCATTTCCTACATCTATGGGAAACAAGTACATATTGGTAGGGGTCGATTATATGTCAAAATGGGCTGAAATAATTGCTAGTCCCATCAATGATGGAAGGGTCATGATCAGGTTCATCAAGAATCTATTTGCCAGATTCAAAGTCCCACAAACACTCATTAGTGATAGAGGAGCGCATTTCTGTAATGCCAGATTTGAGACCTTTTTCAAGAGGTACAATGTGCATCATAAAGTATCCATAGCATACCATCCATAAACTAGCGGTCAAGTGGAGGTAGTAAACAGAGACCTAAAATGCATCCTGGAAAAGTCAGTCAATGGTTCCATGAAAGATTGGGCAGCAAGGCTAGATGACATGTTATAGGCATACCGTACAGCTTTCAAGACCCCTATAGGAACAACCCCCTATAGAATGGTATATAAGAAGGCCTATCATCTGCTGATGGAGCTTGAGCATAGGGCATATTGGGTAATAAAATACTTGAATCATGATCTAAAGAAGGCAGGGGGGAAGAGCCTGCTGCAGCTGTAGGAATTGGAAGAATTAAGGCATCTGGCATGTGAAAATGCCAAGCTATATAAGGAAAGGACTAAGCAATGTCATGATGTTCATATCAAGGTAAAGTCATTTAATGTTGGTGATAATGTGCTATTGTTTAATTCCAGGTTGAGACTCTTCCCTGGAAAGCTCAAGTCAAGGTGGAGTGGTCCTTTCAAAGTATCCTAAGTCTTTGACAATGGAGCCTTGGAATTAAAGAATGTCAGAGGAGAGACCTTCAAGGTCAATGAGAAGTAATGTAAAATCTACCTAGGAGGTTTGAGTCACAAACCTAAAGAGGTAACATGCTTGGAATGAAACGAAAGGTAGGTAAGGTCCAGCTGATGACCTTAAACTTAGCATGTAAGCACATTTTTATTTATATTTTCAAGTCTTGATTATGTTTGAGTTAATTTTTAGGTGTTTATGACATCTTAAATTGATAATTTTATAGTGTAAAATGATGTTTTTAAGTTTAACATTGTGTGTTTTGATTAATAAGAAAAGAAAAGCCAATGAAAACTAATAAAATCATGAAATGAGGGAAGTCCCGATCGTGACAAAAGGTTGAGCATGTGACGAGTCAAAAATTTTGTATCTAAGGCAAGTCATGATCATGACTTTCAATGTCATGATCATGATAGAAAGTTGGGACTTCAAACAAAGGTAAGCATAATTTCACTAAGGCAAGTCACGATCGTGACACTCAAAGTCACGATCATGATAGAAACTTTCCATATAAAGTAAGAGGAAAATTTTTCTAAGGCAAGTCACCATCGTGACTTTCAATGTCACGATCATGACAGCAATTGTAAAAGACCAACTTCTATAAAATTTTCTAAATATAAGAGAGAGAGAGTCCGCCTTCTAAACATAACTCCTCACTTGCCCAAGTATCCTAAACGCTCTCCCTTCTCCCCAAACTCGGTTTCCTTCAAGTTTTTAGTAATTTAGCACTTGGGTTACTCAATTTTTCTGCATTTTTCATCTCCCAATCATCATCAAATCATAAGTAAGTCATCTCTTCTCTCTCTCTTATTCTTGAATGCTGGATTTCACAATTTTAAGTTTAGATTGGGGGAATTGATTTTGTTATGTTGAGATGTATTTTAAGATTACTTGTTATATGTTTTTGATAGTTTAGATTATGATTTTAAATTGATTCCTTTGATTTTGGTGTTTTGAGGGAAGCATGCAAACGGGGGAAAATGAAAATTGAAAGTCACGATCGTGACTCTCAAAGTCACAATCATGACCGAGCTTAAATGCCTTGAAATTTGAAATTATGTTCCTTCTTTAGATTGAGATTGCTTTTGATTCAGTTGCAAAATGTCCAGGAGGGTCAAACATGTTGCTAGATTCCCACTAGACAGGGTGAAGGCACTTGAATTATCACACTTCCCACCAGAATTTGCAGAGCAATATAGGGCTCTATTTCCCATCCGATCACTAGAAGAGGGCAGGAAGTACAAACAACTCAGTAAGAAACCTCTAATCCTGCCTAGATATTTTGATTGGCATTTACTAGAGTAACTGGAGGCTCTCATCCCCTTGAAAGCATTTACTTCCAAGTTGGGCTGAGGTAATTTTATTATTGATGAACATCATGTCTATGAAGAACTCACTCACGAGTTCTATACCACCTATGAGCTAGTAGATAACAAGTTAGGTAGAATTTAGTTTAGGCTTAGGGGGAAAAACATGGAAATGACTTATCAAATGATTGAGGATGTATTAGATCTCCCTCAATCAAGATTAACCTCTTCCCATGCCAATTTCAGACCCAAGGCCTTCTGGATTGAAATCACAGGAGGCTAACTACCTTACAATGCTCATAATGCTCCTAACCTTCTTATCAAGGATCCTGTCCTTATTCTGTTACATAAATATTTAGCTATCTCTGTCTTTGCTAAGATAGAGAATAACAAAGTATCCCAACAGGAACTCTTCCTTATGTGGTGCATGCTTAATGATCATCCTTATTGCACCACCTTTCACCTAATGAAAGGGTTCCAATGGATGGCAAGACCAAACAATAGGAAGCTAGGATTAGGTCATGTTATCACTGCTATTGCTGACTATTTTGATGTTGAGATGTCAGACTTAACAATGTTGCTATCCGAGAGATTTTCTGCCAAGTATTTGCAGGATGCATGCCTCATTTACAAGCAAGGCACTCAATTGAAGGCTTATGGCGATCGAGATGACATCAAACAAAGATAATTCAATATGGATACCACTGATGAGGATGAGGAAGATGAGGAAGGTGATGCTCAAGAAGGAGAGCAGACATATGCTAAAGAGGAAGACACTGCTCAGGAGGGGGACCAAACATAAGTCCCAGCGGAGCAGAGGCAACATAGGGAGTAGGAGGAACACTGCTAACAGCAAACAACACGAGCACCTAGAGATAGCTCGATTGAGGCACTACTTTTAAGGATTAAGCAGGGCAATGTTGACAATGCCACTTAACACAGTCACTAAGATACGCAGAGAGTAGCATTATCAAAGGAGAAAGATGCAGAAAATTTTCAAGTTCTCTGGCCTTCAAGTACCCTCCCCAATTCCTACTCCACCTGGCTCGCCTGCACCAATAAGCAACTGAAATTTCACTCCATCCCTTATAATTTGTGTGTTTGAATTTCTATCTTTTGATTATTTACATTATGTTTATGTCTTTGTTGTATGATCTCATTGAGGACAATGTATCCTCTAAGTGTGGGGATACTTGCATCTGCTTTATTTTATCTATTTTGTGTTGCATGTTTTATTTTACTATGATTGGTTACTTGTTTTCCATTATTGTATGTTTTGTTTACATTTTAGCTTGAGTGAATGTGTGTGTTCTGTGAAGTTGTAATTACTTGCATATGACATGCATATTTGGAACTTGAACATAGCTAACTTGTAATCACACTGATTTAGAAATTCCTGTCATAAACTTAGCAAATTAGTAGGAATTGTTAAGGTATAAATATTTAGCCTAAATAATAAGCTTAATCCTTCTATAATTGTACTACAAAATAGAACATAACTAGTTAGGAAATATTGGGATATGTGATATGAGTGATTCAAAATATCAAACAATGAAGAGATGAATAAAGGAAGAAAAATAGAAAATAAAAATAATAAGCCCAAAAGAGTAAAAGCTAACTGCTCCGTTGTCATTAGAGGTGCTCGATATTGGCCCTAATGATACGAGAAGCGCTAGTAACCATTCGAGCGAAGGTAGAATGTTAAGTAATCGGGGATCGTTGCCAAAAGTGTGGGATACTTGAGCTGAAAGACTTACCTCTTAAGCATGAGCTAAGTCAAAAACAAAAGAAAATAAAAAGAAACGAATAAAAGCCTTATGATCCTTGAATCAAATCAAGCTTAATTGAAGTACTCACACTTCATGTCTGAGCAGAGGATAATGAGTTGTATTTTGTTTGATAATGCAATTGTATGAATGATTAAACTTGATTATCTAAGTTAAACACTTCTAACTTTTCAGTATCTAATGATTTGCTAATATTTTAAGAAGATCACTTAAAAAAGGAGTGATTTCAAGTTAGGGATGCCTAAGCTAAAAAATGCAAATTACCATATCATAATTGTGTTCCAATTTCTTTGTTTTAAGTGTTTTTTTTTTATGTTACCTTCACTTAAGAACAAGCAAGGATTTAAGTGTGGGGATGTTGATGTATGTCAATTTGCATGTTTATCTAGTTGTTTTTAGTTAGTATTGGATGCTTATTATGTTATGTTTTTGCCTTAATTTAGTAGAATTTGATTAGTTTGTTGAGTGTGTAGCATCAAGGAAGCATTCGAGAAGAAATAAAGCATTTTGGGGCTTGAAGAGTTAAGTCACGATCGTGACGGTTAAAGTCACGATTGTAACAGAAGCTATTCCAAAAGAAGAAGTGACTAAGTCAACTCATGATTATGACATTCAAAGTCACGATCATAGTAGAAGCATATCGAGCTCAATGTTCACCAAGCCAGCAAGTCACGATCATGACTTCTCAATAATAGGCCATTTAAAGTAATATTACTACAAAAGATTAAGTTGAGGAAATAGGATCCATGGGCGAACAAAGACAAAAAGCTTTAAAAGAGACCTCATGGGTAATGAAATCCACAAGATGGGAAAATTTATAAAAAAATTGAAGATAAGGTTGGAAGATCTTGACTCAAAGCATAAAAGGAAGGAGGCAGCTAGGGTTTTATCATCACTCACCATCAACACTAGTAGCAGTCCATCCCTTAGGGCAATCTTGTATAGTTTTCTTCTTTGTTCTTTATTTCTCTTGTATTTTTTCCTTAGCCATGAGTGGCTAAGAATTCTTTTGTAGGGTTTGAATTCTGAAATCCCTTGTTGGGGTAGTTGATTGTGCTTGTTTAACATTACTATAAGTGGTTAATTCTAAAGTTTGATTTTAGAAACAAAATCTCTGCTTTATGGTTGCAATGAGAGTTGGAATGTAGAATGCTTGTTCGTTGAGAGATGTTCAAATCTAAAGATTAGCTTTCTAAATGATTACTTATGCTTTGTAATTGCAACGAAAGTTGAATTATGAAATGCTTACTCATTCTGGTTAGGTAGATGTGTATGAGAGATTTATATGTTCTTAATTCCTGTATGTTTGCTTAATAGTTTCCTTAATTAGAGGACCATAAGAGTGACTAAGTGAATTCGAGATTAGTACAAAATTTAGTTAGTTTCGCCTCGAGAGAGGGTCATCAATGCTGTTGGATATTTTGGGCAGTAATAAGCATATGACTACTATTTTAGTTTGGTGATGATGATTTCAAATCCTATGTTTCTTATTATTGTTTTATGATCTCACCATTGATCTTATTTCATTTCTTTACACACTGTACTTTTGTAATTGATTATAATCAAACCAGTTAAGTTGCTTGAGCAAATTAGAAATTCAAGGAGTGGTGGATAGATAATAAATCAGCATAGGATTGATATCTTACTACAATTATCCGTAAGCTGGCAGTGAAGTAGTAATTAAAACTACTATCATTTCGGGGACAATCATGGTGACATCATGAGTGCCAGATTCACGGGCATCTGAGTCATATACTGCTGGTTGAAATGTACAATTTGACAATGCTATGGGCTTTCTTAGCTTGAGGAATTAACATCATGGGTGAGATTCATCCTAATGCTTCTAATAGGCATCGATATATATTAGTGGTTGTTGATTATTTCTTTAAATGGGTGGAGGTAGAATTCTATAGTAAACTGGGGGCAAAGTAAGTTACCAACTGTGAGCGTCGATTTCTGCCGGGGCCCAGAGCGAAGGTTGGGAAAGTCACGGATTGGGGACCGCACTTGGAGCAAAAGTGCAGTCTTCCTAAGGGGTTCCCTTAGGGAATGATACGAACTTGAAAGAGTCGCAAAGGAGTCACCACCGGATGGTTCCAGATTGGTCCATCCGTCCCATAGCATGAGTGCTAGTTAAACCCTTCAGAGATTGGGTTCGGGTGGTGGAGATCTATTCTATGAGTTTCCAAAATCGATTTTACCATTTTAGTTGGGATTAATTATCCTAAGCAGGCAAGCATACGAGCATAAATGTAAACACACAATGTGTCATATGAATTGGCATTGCAAGGTTGCACGTGAAATGACATATAAAGCTATATGGAATTTAGATGGTATGGCATATGCATGTCATGTGGTATAGCGATAAAAGTAACATGGCATAAGCATATCATGTGAGCGTGAATGACATATCCTATGCATGATATGGCAACCTAACATGTAAGCACATATTATGGCAAATAGCGTATGGCATTATGCGTTAACGTTTTGGGATTCATTTTAGCGTTGGGCGTATAGCGTATGCAATGCATATGCATGAATAACATATCATATGCATGATATGTGAAGTGATGGATGTCATGGCATATGCATGGCATGGTATAGTATATGACATACCTTATGTATGTCATGTGAAAGATGTATAGCATATCGTATGTATGATATGTATGTGATGGTGTAATACATGGTATATGCATGACATGTTATGTGTATGACATACCAAATGCGTGGTATGTGAAGTGATGCATGACATGGCATGGATAGTAGAATGTGCTTGTGTTATGTGACATGATATGTGAAATGTTAAATTATAACATGGCATTGTATGGCATACCATATGCATGGCATGTGAAATGGATGACATACTATATGTATAGCATGTGAAGTGAATGACATACCATATGCATGGTCATGTGAGATGATGAATGACATGGCATATGTATGATATGGCATAGTGGTGCATATATGAATGTGTATTCAACATAGTATATGTATGGTATACGGTATGTCATGTATTATGGCATACGATGTGGCATAGTATATGACATGGCATGTCATATATGTATGCATGATAAGGTGTATTGGTCGATTGCGTGCGTTGGATTACATATTGGCGTATTGGCATATTGGCATATTTATACGTATATGCATACGAAATATAGTATGTGATGGCATACGGTACATGCATGGCATGCATAGTAGTGTGTGCATATGTCATGTGACATGGCATTTGACATGATGACATAAATATTTAGGCAAATATAAATCATCCACGATCAAAAATAATAAAGGCTGGGAAAGGGATCGAGGAAATTAGGGGATACAAACGAGATAAGGGGAATTAATTATTACAGACCGAATAATAAATCCTATCCTATTACATAAATATCCTCACGTACATAATTTACCGGGTATTAAGTAATACCCATTTTCTCCCTCGAGTTGCACGATCCAAAATGCACGATGGATTAATATGCAAAATAAACAAATAAATTCATTAGCAGCAAATGAATTTTGGATTTAATTGACTAGTCCAATACCATTTAAAAGTATGAATTAAGAGTCAAAATCCAACAATTATTAGGCAATAATTAAAATAATAAACATGAGCCGGATCATGAAAATTCATTTAATAAAAATAATTTTAGGTAAAATTATTTTATTTGATCATGGAAAAATTAATTGGGAGTGATAACATCACTTGGAATAATTTGGAGATAGCCCCTCGACCAATTAAAATCCAATCCTTTTAAAAATCACATTTATACGAGTAAAAATAGCATTTTATCGTAAAAATTAATTTTGAAGCCAAAATTAATTATATAAAAATTTTTTATGACTTTTCCAGAATACTTAAGTCATTGTGAGACTCAAATACCATTGGATACGTCAAAATACGGTCAAAATATGGCCTGAAATATGGTTTTTCTGGAAAATCGCGAGGAATGTGCGCCGCACATCACGTGATGTGCACCACACATTGACTGTGTGTGGTGTACATCCCATGATGTGTGGCGCACATCAAAGACCGATCTGAAAAAAAAAATAAATTTGTCAGTACAGAAATAACTTCAGACAAAATCCAGCAACTTTAATGAAGACAGTACCTCATTTTGAGCACGAATCAGCCTTCGGTTCATCAAACCAAACATTAATTAAGAAATTAATGGAAATAATTAATTTTAAGGCTAAAATCAAGTAGATCTGGATGATTTATGATAGATCTAGAACCCCAAGTGCACGGGAAAGCTACTGGAGTCACTGGAAAATTCAAAACCGAAGCGGTTTGGGCAAAAACTGGGTTTTTTTATGAAAACCAAAGCCAATGTGCACCACACATAGCCAATGTGCACCACACATTGACTGTGTGTGGCACACAAGGGCAATATGTGGCGTACATGACAGAGAAAACAGAAGGAAAATCGAAAATTTTTCAGCAGAAACCCTAGATCCAACCTCGATCTAGGTAGATCGGACCTGAAAATGAGTTTTGCTTCATGGATTTGCATCCAAATCAAGAAAAATAATTTTAAAGTTAAAATTATTTAAAATTTGGCTAGATTTAGAGCAGATCCAAGGCATCCAAGGCATGGAAAAGCCTTGAATGACCTTGGATTGGCCAGATTGGATGAAAAATAGCATTTTCTGGAAGATTTTGAGGCGAAGTCCGCAGCACTTGACCCCATGTGCGCCACACATAGGCTGTGTATGGCGCACATGAGGTGATGTACGTAGCACATCTCTCACAGAATAGTGATAGAATGAAGAAAATTGAAGAAAATGGAAAATTTACCTTATTCCGGCCGAGTTTTCTTCTTGATCTTGCTTGATTCCATGTTTAGGGAGCCTAAAATAACCAATTTTGTCACTAAATCCAAGTGATTTAATTAATTAGGGGCCTAATTAATTGAGTGAAAATTTTAGCAGAGTTTTTAGTGCCCTTAGAGAGCAAATTTCAGATCCATTTTACAGACCCCAAGCTCTATATTTATAGAGCAATTTTTTCGCGTGGTAATTTCGGATCCGTTTTACATCAGGTGATGCGTGCAGCACATCACTTTTGTCCCGATGCATGGGGCCCATTGTGGTTGCTTTCGGGATGCGCCCCGAAGCATATAAGCGTTATTTGACGTAAGGAATAACTTTGTAGAAGAAAGTTTTTCCAAATTTGGTTCTGAGAAGGCTCCCGACTAAACGTCTTTTTATGAAGTTACTATGCAACGTGCGTAGCGCATAATGCGATGTGCTACGCACATCGCGATGCGCTCCGCTCAGTACGGGCAAAACCGGATGTGCACCATATGTCAACCGAAGTGCAATCAACATTTCGAGAAACTTTGCAGTTATAAGTTTTCTCAAATTCGGCCCCGAACACCGAGTTTTGGCTAATGGGCCCAATTTAGGGTTTGCGACCCAGTTTCAGCCCAAAATGGCATTTGGCGTGCTCGAAGGTCGTTTCTCGCGTAGGTATCAGCGGAAATGTGTTCTGTGCGTCAAGAACACATAGATTGGTGAATTTGGGCGATGGGCCCATCTGGGTACTATTCATGATGAATAGTACCCTTATGGGCCCCACAGCACAGAAGGGTTTGGAAAGTGGCAAATAGTATGCCAAGCGTTTTGCCTCAAGTAAGGCAGCAGGTAGGATGTATTATGTGCGTACAGAATACATCAAAAGGGACCATAGTGGGAAGCAGGCCCCACTAATGTTTAGCGGGCGCGGTGAGCCCAGAAATGCGGCATTCGGGATGCCACGGGGTATGCCTTGTATAAGGTAGCAGCGGAATGTATTCTGTAAGTACAGAATACACAAAATAGGCTAATTGGGGAAGGCGGGCCCCGCCTGCATACTATTCTTAATGAATAGTGACCTTGGTTCAAAATGCAATATTTTGCATTCTGCATATCCTACCATGCGTAGGCAGGTGTGGAATGTATTCTGTAAGTACAAAATACACAGAATAGACTAGTAGAAGCTGTGGGCCCTACTAGTGTCCTAGGTGGGCCCCACAGCGTAATGGGCCCAGAAGATGGCATGTACGATGCCAAGCACTGTGCCTTGCGTAAGGCAACTGAAAAAAGTATTCTGTAAGTACAGAATACACAGAATAGGCAGTAGGGACAGCGGGTCCCACTGGTGCCTTAGGTGGGCTCCACAGCGTAATGGGCCCAGAAGATGGCATTTGCAATGCCAAGCGCTGTGCCTCACGTAAGGCAACTAGAAGATGTATTATGTAAGTACAGAATTCACAAAATGGGTTATTAGGGGTTGCGGGCCCCGCTTGTGCACTATTCATAGTGAATAGTGCCTAGGGCCAAAAATGCAATACTTTGCATTACAAATGTTTTGCCCTATGTAGGCGACAGTGAAGTGTGTCCTGTATGTACAGAACACTCAGAATAAGTGGCGGGTCCCGCCAGGCGCCATGGTGGGACCCACCAGTTCTAAGGCATTTTGTGCACCAGAATACACAGAGGAAGACACAGAGGCCTATGTGCATAATCGGGGTCGATATCAGGGATTAAAACCGAGCCGAAACAACAGAAACCCACAATTACGCGTGTGTGAAAAGTCAGGGTCAACAGTTTACCCCCTGATCATGATCGTTTTGAGGCGACACGTGCATAAGTCATCAAAATGCGATATGATCATAAACTTTTCCTAAGGAGTAGGAAGCATACCTGACTTGTAGGGGTGCTCGCGTCGGGGCTTAAATCCTAATTCTGCTACTGGGAGCCTGATGCTCTGGCTAGAAGATCAATGCTGACCTGAAAATCCCAATTCTGTCATTGGGAGCCCGGTGCTCGGGCTAGGTGATCAAGGCTGGTCGATGGTCCCCAATTAGACTGATGGCAACGTCGCGAGTTAATCATCTGGAGCCAGCATCTAGATGCCTATGCGATAGGGTTTAGGAACCAAAGGCTTGGTTCTGCGATCACTGCTGGATCGTGTGGTCAACTGCGGGACCTGGATGACCATCTACTGGGT
>CANYBF010921119.1:0-11576 GCA_948192965.1 Dalechampia spathulata | reverse complement strand
GTCATATGCCATGTCACATGACACAATCACACACGTATATGTATGCCATGCATATACCATGCCATAACATATTGTATTTCGTATGCTCATATGTATCAATATGCAATCCAATACGCCAATATGCAATATAAATACGCAACTCGCGTACTCAACTAATATGCCTTGCCATGCATATATATATGCCATTTCACATGTCATATATGTCATGTCACGTCGTATGCCATAACGCATGTCATACCGTATGCCATCATATATACTATGTTGAATACGCATTCACATACGTATCGCTATGCCATGACATGCATATGCCATGCCATTTCACATGTCATGCACATGACATGTCATTCATTTCACATGTAATGCACATGATATGTCATACATCACCTCACATGTCATGCATATGATATGTCATTCGCTCCACATGCCATGCATATGCCATGTTTCACATCACCTCATATATCATACATATGATATGCCATTCACATCACATGTCATGCATGTACCATGTCATATACCCCCTATATCATGTATATGCCATGCCACTCACTTCATATGCCACACATACATCATACATCCAAATATGCCAAAACGATCTAAATGCGCTAACACATTACGCTATACGTACTATTTATCATATTATATGCTTATATACATGCGATCTTGCCATGTCATGCCCATGATATGTCATTCATGTTCATATGTCATGCATATGCCATGTTATTTTATCGCTACTTCACATGCCATGCATATGTCATGCCACTCAAATGTCATATAGCTTTATATGTCATTTTACGTGCAACCTTGCAAATGCCAAATCACATGACATGATGTGTGCTTATATTTACGCTCGTATGCTTGCCTGCTTAGGACAATTAATCCCAACTATAATGGCAAAATCGATTTTGGAAACTCATAGAATAGATCTCCATCACTTGAACCCAATCTCTGACGGGTTTAACTAGCACTCATGCTATGGGTTGGTTGGACCAATCCGGAACCCTCCGGTGGTGACTCCCTTACAACTCTTTCGAGTTCGTATCATTCCCTAAGGGAACCCCTTAGGAAGACTACACTGTCACTCCAAGTACGGTCCCCGATCCTTGACTTTCGCAAGCCTCTCTCTGGGCTCCGGCAGAAACCGGGCGCTCACACATGTATCATTTGACAAAATTCCAAATCGTAAATGCTTTTCAATTATAAGTTTTGCCAATATAAAGTTTGTTTTTAATTCATAAAAAAATATATACATCCCTTGTAGAATAATTAATCGTTTCTATATATTGGAGACTGTTCATTATTCTACGGGAGTGTGTTCCATCCTGGAGCGGGGTGTGACATTTTGGCCAAGTTAAGAAATTGATTTGAATGAAAAGATTTTTAGTTGTTTATGAATGAGAATTATTTGTTATAACTGGATATGTGATGTTTATTCCATCCAATTTTGGTTTGATGTTTATGTATTTCATGCAAACCCTAACTTGAGTAGCTTGTAAATTAAGATATAGTTACTATTTAAAGTATGTATGAGATGCTGGTGGTGATAAATTATGGTAAAGATCATGAATAAATGTATGAAAAGTACAAAAAGGTGAAGTTATGTTCAAGAAAATACTTGTTGCCTAAATTTTAATCATGTTGATTTTGATTCCTATAATTCAGTCAAAGTGTATAATTCATTAAATTATGCATAATTATGATGAAATGTGGTATTATAATGGTGAAGATGAAGTTTGGATGCTTAAAGGATGAGGTATGCATGATATATGCATGTGTTTACTAAAATCGGACATTAAAAGCAAAGTTAAGGGTTTACATTAATTGCGTTTTGACTGCCTTAATGTTTGAGTTTTTGGATGTATAATATATCGTTGAAAAGCTTTTTGAATCTAGTTTTCAAAAGTATTAGATCATAAAATTCCAAAGTCATTTTTATGGTCAAAAACATCATGCTATTTAGACTATCACATTCAAGTAGGAATTAGGCAAGAAACTTTAGTATGCGGCCTTTTACAATTCAACAATCTAAATGAATTCCAAAAATTACAAGAAATAGCTTAAATTAAAGCTTATTGAATCTATTTTATAATGGTGTATGCATGGCATGACATGTGAAATGTTGCATTATAACATCGCATGGTATGCATGGCATGTTTAAATGGATGACATACTATATGTATAGCATGTGAAGTGAATGACATACTGTATGCATGGTCATGTGAAGTGAATGACATACCATATGCATGGTCATGTGAGATGATGAATGGCATAGCATATGTATGACATAGCATAATGGTGTGTATGTGAGTGTGTATTCAACATAGTATATGTATGACATACGGTATGATATGTGTTATGGCATACGACGTGGCATAGTATATGACATGGCATGGCATATATGTATGCATGATAAGGCATATTTTATTGATTGAGCATATTGGATTACGTATTGGTGTATTGGCATATTTGCATATTTATACGTATATGCATATAGAATATAGTATGTTATGGCATACGGTACATGCATGGCATGCATAATAGTGTGTGCATGTATCATGTGACATGACATGTGACATGATGAAATATATTTAAGCAAATATAAATTCATCCACGAATAAAATAATAACGGTTGGTGAAAGGGGATCGAGGAAATTAGGGGTACACACGAGGCAGGGGGAATTATTACAGACCGAATAAAATAATTCTACCTTATTACAAAATTATCTTCGCATACATATTTTCCTGGGGTATTAAGTAATACCCCTTTTTCCCCTCGAGTTGCACGGTTCAAAATGCGCAAATGGATTAATATGCAAAATAAACAAATAAATTCATTAGTCACAAATGAATTTTGGATTTAATTGACTAGTCCAATACCATTTAAAAGTACAAACCAAGAGTCAAAATCCAGCAATTATTAGGTAATAATTATATGAATTAATACGAGCCGAATCATGAAAATTCATTTTAATAAAAATAATTTTAAGTAAAATTATTTTATTTGATCATGGAAAAATTAATTGGGAGGACTATTATCACACAAAAATTACTAGAGATAGCCCTACAACCAATTAATTTCAATCCTTTCAAAGACCACATTCATACGAGTAAAAATAGCATTTTATCGTAAAAATTATGTAAAAATTATTTTATGATAATTCCAGAATACTTAAGTCACTGTGAGACTCAAATACCACTGGATACGTCAAAATACGACCAAAATATGGCCTGAAACATGGTTTTTTCTGGAAAATCATGAAGGATGTGCGCCGCGCATCAGGCGATATGCACCACACATAGGCTGTGTGTGGCACACATCACATGATGTGTGGCACACATCAGAGGCCAATCTACATGAAAATTAAATCTGTCAGTACAGAAATAAACTACAGATAAAATCCAGCAACTTTATTGAAGACAGTACCTCATTTTGAGCACGAATCGGCCTCCGGTTCATCAAACCAAACAATTAATTAAGCAATTAATTGAAATAAATAATTTTAAAGCCAAAATCAAGTAGATCTAGATAATATTTGACAGATCCAGAACCCCAATTGCATGGAAAAGCTACTGGAGTCGCTGGAAAAATCAGATCAGAAAGCGGTTCAGGCGAAAATCGGGTTTTTCTGTGGAAATTGAGACCTATGTGCGCTACACATTGACTGTGTGTGGCACACATGGGCATATGTGTAGCACACATGGCAGAGAAAATAGAAGGAAAACCAAAAATTTTTCAACAGAAACCCTAGATCCAACCCTGATCTAGGTAGATCGGACCTGAAAATGGGTTTTGCTTCATGGATTTGCATCCAAATCAAGAAAAATAATTTTAAAGCTAAAATTATTTAAAATCCGGCTAGATTTAGGGCAGATCCAAGACATCCAAGGCATGGAAAAGCCTTGAATGGCCTTGGATAGGCCAGATCGGATGAAAAATCGAGTGAAAACGGGAGAAAAATAGCATTTTCTAGAAAATTTGGGGTGATGTGCGCAGCACATTACCCCATGTGTGCCACACATAGGTTGTGTGTAGCGCACATGAGGTGATGTGCACAGCACATCCCCTGGCAAATAGTGACAGAAACAAAAAATTGAAGAAAAGAAGGAATTTTACCAATTTTCTTCTTGATCTTGCTTCTTTTCGAGTGTAGGGAACCTAACTAAGCAATTTTTATCCCTAAATCCAAGTGATTTAATTAATTAGGGGCCTAATTAATTTATGGAAGTATTTTGGCAGAGTTTTACCTTGCCTTTGGCAATATTTCAGATCCCTAATTCAGACCCCAAGCTCTATATTTATATAGCAAAAATTGAGCGTGGCAATTTTGCAATTTTCGCCCTGATTTGAAAATTTTTAAAGGCAATGTGCGCCACATATCATGTGATGTGCGCCACACATTGTCAATGTGCTGCGCACATCACCTTTTGACCCATCACGTGGGGCCCACTGTGGTCATTTCCGGGATGCAGCCTGAAGCCTATAAGCGTTATTCGACGTAAGGAACAATTTTGTAGAAGAAAGTTTTTCCAAATTTGGTCCCGAGAAGGCTCCCGCCAAACGTCTTTTCTATGCAACGTGCGGTGCACATAGGGCGATGTGCACCGCACATTGCATTTTTACCCTATGCGCGTTGGCTCATATGGGCAAAACTGGATGCACGCCATATGTCAACTAAAGTGCAATCGACATTCTGAGAAACTTTACAGTTATAAGTTTTCTCAAATTCGGCCCCGAACACCGAGTTTCGGCTAATGGACCCATGTTAGGGTTTGCGATCCTATTTCGGCCCAAAATGGCGTTCGGCATGCTAGAAGGTCATTTCTCTAGTAGATATCAACAGAAATGTGTTCTATGAATAGAACACTCGAAATAAGCCAAGTCGGGTGGTGGGCCCACCTATGCACTATTCATGATGAATAGTGCTTCGGCGGGCCCCACAGCATAAAAGGGCCTAGAATGTAGCAAACAGTGTGCCAAGCGATTTGCCTCCAGTAAGGTAGCAGGTAAGATGTATTCTGTGCGTACAGAATGCATCAAAGTGAACTATAGTGGGAAGCGGGCCCCACTAGTGTTTGGTGGGCCCCACAGCGTACAAAAACGTGGCATTCGAGATGCCACAAGATATGCCTTGCGTAAGACAGCGGCAGAATGTATTATGTAATTACAAAATACATAGTATAGGCCAATGGGGGTAAGCGGGCCCCACCTATATACTATCCATAGTTAATAGTGACCTAGGTTCGAAATGCAATATTTTGCATTTCGTGTATCCTACCACACGTAGGCAGGTGTGAAATGTATTCTGTAAGTACATAATACACAGAATAGACTAGTAGAAGTTGTGGGCCCCACTAATGTCCTAAGTGGGCCCCAGAGCATAGTGGGCCCAGAATATGGGATTTACGATGCTAAGCACTGTGCTTTGCGTAAGGCAGTTGGAAAAGGTATTCTGTAAGTACAGAATACACAGAATGGGCTAATAGAGGCAGTAAGCCCCACTGATGCCCTAGGTGGGCCCCACAGTGTAGTGGGCCCGGGAGATGGCATTTGTGATGCTAAGCGTTAGGCCTTATGTAAGGTAACATGGAATTGTACTCTGTACGTACAGAATACAATGAATAGGCAAGAGGGGCAGCAGGTCCCACTGGTGTCTTTGATGGGCCCTACAGCATAGTGGGCCTGGAAAACGGCATTTGCGATGCCAAGCACTGTGCCTTGCGCAAGGCAACTGAAAGATATATTCTGTAAGTACAGAATACACAGAATAGGTTATTAGGGGCTGTGGGCCCCGCTTTTGCCTAGTAGGCCCCACCTGCATACTATTCATGGTGAATAGTACCCAGGGCCAAAAATGCAATACTTTGCGTTCCAAGTGTTTTACCTTACGTAGGCAACAGTGAAGTGTGTTCTGTATGTACAGAACACTCAGAATAAGTGGCGTGTCCCTCCAAGCACCATAGTGGGCCCCACCAGTTCCGAGGTATCCTGTACACCAGAATACACAGAGGAAGACACAGAGGCCTATGTGCATAATCGGGGTTGATATCAGGGACTAAAACCGAGCCGAATCAACAAAACCCAAAATTGCACGAGTGTGAAAAGTCAGGGTCAACAGTTTGCCCCCTGATCATGATTGTTTTAAGGCGACACGTGCGTAAGTCATCAAAATGCAATCTGATCATAACATGACTTTTCATAGGGAGTAAGAAGCATACCTGACTCATAGGGGTGCTCGCGTTGAGGCTTAAATCCCAATTCTGCCACTGGGAGCCCGGTGCTCGGGCTAGATGATCAATGCTGATCAATGGTCCCCAATGGGACTGATGGCAACGCCGCAAGTTAATCATCTGGAGTTGGCATCCAGATGCCTATGCGATAGGGTTTGGGAACCAAAGGCTTGGCTCTGTGATCCCTGCTGGATCATGTGGTCAACTGCGGGACCTGGATGACCATCTGCTGGGTCTATTCTCGTGCTATCATATAAATGTCAGATATCTCTGAAACGGCTTTCAGGATCCTCTGTCGGGTCTCTGACACTTCTGCTCGACGATTTTGACCAGTATAAGTACCCCAACTTCATTACTGGGGGCCCGGCGTTCAGGCTACTCTGATCAGGGTTGACCGGTGGTCACTGCGAGACCGATGGCTTCCTTGCGAGTAATTCATCTGAAGTCAGCATTCAGATGCCTATGCGTTAGGATTTAGCAGTCAAGGGCTTGACTTGGTGATCTCTACTGGATCAGGTGGTTCTGCAGCGGAACCAGAGGTGACCTTCTGCTGGGTCTGGGTGATCAACCGTCAGATCTTATTCTCGTGCCATCAAATAAGTGTTGTCTTTCTCCAAAGTTTGCATTTGGGACCCTCTGTCGGAATGCAACACTATCTGGTCAACGACTTGACAAGAATTCAAAGGTTTGACTGCTTTTGATCGTCTGTTGGATCAATTTTCTGTCTTTACCAAACATAGGAAAATAATTTGTTAGTGAAATTGGTATTAAAATGGTCCAGGAAAAATACCTGAATTTTTGAGTATCAGTCTGTTGTATTCTAACTGAATTTCTGAATTTTTCACACGCTGCGGATCGTGAAAATTGAGTTTGATGGAGCAAACGACCTCAAAAAATTCTGAAATTTTTGCCATAGGCCTAATTCTTCATGTGCATTTTAGTGGGGGTTGGCGCACATTAGCATGCATGCACAGTGGCAGGTGCACATTAGCAAAAATTGTAATGTGCGGTGCGTGTTCTATGATGTGCTACGCACATCACTTAAAATTTTTATATATCCAGGCTTCCAATTCAAAAATCACTCCATTTCCTCCCCAAAACTCAATTTTCTCTCAACTTCCAAGTCGAAAATTCAGCGTTTTAGCAAAAATGGCAGGAATTAGGATGCAATCGACCCCCCGGGACCCTAAATCCGTCCCGAGCAATTCTTTAACCGAGCACACGACTTATCACAGCTATTTTGAGGCCCATTTTGGTGATCCAATTGAAGAAACCTTTGCCATAGATTCCCATCGGTCTCGAGCTCCTCCCGAGAAGGTGAGTTTTCAGTGACTTGGCTCGATTATTTGGTTTTTTGAGTTTTTCAATATTCAAGTTTTAGGCTTGTTTTGATGCGTTTAGGCTTGTATTTGGCTAGAATTTTGTGTTAGGAAAATGTTAGGCTTAGGTAAGCGAGTGGTTATCGCGTCGGTTTTGTGAAAAACGACGTTTTTGGAGTGGGTTTTTCCATGTGTGGTGCACATGACTCATGTGTGGCGCACATGACAGTGAAAAATGGGCCAAAACATGCATTTTTTGGCCATTTTTCGAGGGATTATGCATTTTGGGGATGAATAAGGGCATTTAGGGTAGAGAGGAGGAGTTTTGAGCCTCTATATCCATTCTGTAATTTAGTCTAAAACTGACCTGGATTCTATGATGTGCAGAGGGAGCGAACAGTTGTCGGAACTGGCAGTATCTGGGGGATCAGTGAATGGTATCCCCTATTGCCTCGGGAAATACACGCCAGAGTGGACCAGAGTTGTTTTGGTCTGTACATTTCTTGCTTTGCTGGTGCAGAACAGAGGAGTAATAGGTTTGTTATTACTACCATGATCGAGTGGTGGATGGAAACCACTCATGCCTTTCATCTGCTTGTGGGTGAGATTGCTATCACCCCGAGTATCTTTGCCGGGATTACTGGGCTAGAGTGTGATGGGCTGCCTCTTCCATTTGATGCCAGGCTGACATCACCGCGTTGGGCATATGACACCATTTTTGTTCTGCTGGGTGTGTCCCCTAATGTGAGGGGTGGACACAATATTTCATATGACTGCCTTCGGGAGGCAGTGCTGGCAGAGAGACTGGGCAGGACCATCTCTGCAGAATAGTACACTTGCAGCTTTCTGTTGTATGCACTGGGGTGTACTTTATTCAATGATGCCAGGAACAGCGTTCACATGTCTGTATTATGGGCCCTTCGCGATCTGGACACTATCGGGTGGTATGACTGGAGCAGTGCCAATCTAGGTCACTTGATGTAGGGCTTGGATTTTTGTAGCCGGTATTGCAGAGACTGTTTTATTGGTTGCTGGTAGGTCATAGAGGTAGGCAAAATTCTGTTGATTCTATTATTATAATGTCTACTTGAGTCTTACTGACTGTGTATGTTGACTCTGCAGGTCATAGCATATGAATTTGGGCTATTGCTAGAGCCTGAGGTCCCACAGGGATTACCGCTTGGTTTCCCTCATCTGCAAGCATGGAGCGCACCACGTCGAAGACTGGATTACACGATGGACGAGCTAAGGGAGTACCTCAACAACTTAACCTGGGATCAGGTAAGAAGAAATAATTTAATCAGCATTAAACTGTATTGAACTGGTTTAAGAAATACCTGGGCAGGTTCTTATTTTCTCGTTGTTCTTGGAATAGGTGTGTCCCTATCCCTAGGATAATATGCATCTGAGGCCAGGATACTTGTCCAGTTTGATGCGCAAAGATGAGCAACACATGTTGTTGGAGAGTCCCGAAGGTAGACTCTTCTATCTTGGAGAGTGTGTAATAGATTGGCAGTTGGGGCCAGAGAGTCACATGGAGCCTGCTGCCCCACCACGTGTCATATTTTGGGCTTCATGTACTGATACAGACCCAGAGGTGATTACTGGTTGACTAGTATGCCTGGCCGGGATCGTTTATCAGAGTCGCCAGTGGATTACCCGATCTTCATTCAGCTGAGGTTACTGGGGTGTATGGAACTCTCTACATGTCGAGGTCAACATGACAGAACTGGCGGGTCTAGAGTTAGACCTGATATTCCTTGAGGTAGAGGTGGATGTCGAGGTTCACCAACTATGGGAAGTTCTCAAGGTAGCGGTGCCTTGAAAAGATCTCGTACTTTTGGAGCTGATACGGTTCCAACGGTAACGATGTCAGCCACTCCGGAGGTGCCCCCAAGGTATGGATGTCCAACGGACTTTGTAGAGGGTGAGCTGATGTGGCCGCAGAGCCCCCTGATCTTTACCTATGATGCAACTGGGCATCCTTATGAGACTTCCTTTCTATTACCGGCAAGGAGCAAGATTGAGTTTGATCCTCCAAACATGACCCACGTGAGTATACGTGTTTTGATGTATCTTTGATTTCAGTGACCTGACATATGTTTTGATCTTGCAGGTGCGCCGAGATGCTATAGCAGACGCTTCAAGGTTGCTGATAGGGTTGCGCTGCTACCATACATCTGAGATGTTGGATGTCCAGGTGGGTACTTGTTATGAAGTACTTTTATATGGAAATGCATGAATGCATGACTTATATGCCTATATGTCTATGCTTGCAGTCCAGCAGGCAAGTGGAGCGAGAGGAGCATGATCATTTTGCTCAGATGACAGAGGAGAGGAATCGAGAGATTGCACGGCTGACAGCACATCTAGAGCGCTACAACATTGATGTTATGGACAGTCCCAGTCCTAAGGATGATCACTCCGGGGAGGATGATGCATAGAGACGATGTGACGTCAGGCTTCCATATGCATGTCAGTAAGAATCTATAGTTTCTATACTAGAATAAGATAATGCATTACAGACAGGCAATTGCGTGTCTAGTACGCCAGGGCTGGTGCATACCAACTATGTGAACAGTCAAAAGCTTGAACTGTGTAACTTTTGGATTTATTAGTGGAATCCAATGTTGTTTGCTGCTTATAAATACACCATGCATTTTGGTTTATTGGCAAAACATAATTCATTTACTTTTCTTTGCATAAATTAGATATACAATGACCCAACAATCATTGTCTGCCTTCCACGCTCTTTCCCGCCATTGGGGAAATAATGAGTGGAGTTGACTAGGCAAGGTTGGACTTCAATATTTGAGAACCTTCCGGCAAGTCTCAATTAACCATGCTTTTCTGCATGCTGCTGTGCAGTTCTGGGATCCAGAGGTTCACATATTCTGGTTCGGGCATGTAGAGTTATATCCGATGTACGAGGAGTTTGCTGCCATCCTTAGGGTTACCTATAGCATGATGGTGATGCTGACAGTGCCAGTGCCTGTTGAAGATGCGTTCTCATATCTGATCAGGACTTTTGACATTAATCCACTAGAAGCGGGATCTCTTTTGACTATAGAAGGCTCTGTAAATTTTGTTGCCCTCTTCCTACTATGTGGTCATAAATGTGTGGAAGACCCATCATGGCTGAGGGTAGCTGGATTCAAACTGTTGGCACAGTTCCTATTTATCGATCCATCTGGTCACAGAGATTTGCTGATCAGGCCTATGGTAGACCAGATTATGGAGGGTCGGACCCCTTTTCCCATGATCATTGCGGAGACGATCCTTGGTCTGGATAAAGTGAAGCGTGGATAGTCTGAGTGCTTCAGTGGCAGTCTGCTTCTTTTACAGGTGAGAATTCTAAGCCGCCTTTGCAGGTTTTCAACTTAGAAAAAGTTACATTTTTGCCCTAACTTTTGCATGAGTCACCTTTTGTAAGGTTTTCGGCTCATCGGGCCTCTCATTTTGTTTTCAGACCCTAATTTTTGCCTGAACTTGCCTGAGCAGCCTTTTACAAGGTTTTCAACTCAGCAAGCTTTATTTTTTTATTTTCATTTTCTTTTATTACAGATCTGGCTTTAGGAGAAGCTCGGAATCCTAGCGTCACCAGCATGTGATTTTGAGAGATATGCACCTCATAGCCATATGCGTCGAGGCTATGCTTTCAGTGAGGCAAAGACAATGAACTTCCAGGGTTGGACTGAGTGGATGGGAACCCAACCTGAGAGCGAGATCAGGTGGAGTTGCCTCTGGTGGCGTATACAGCATGTGACTGTAATGACTTACATAGATTGTATCCCACTGCTGGGATTCAGGCGTTGCACGTATTACAGTCCTGTTAGGATCTGTCGTCAGTATGGCCAGTGGTAGACCATACCTCGGTTGATGGAGTTTGAGGGAGGTAGGCTGGTGCCTCGCTTCATGGAGCATGTGGAGAGGACTTGGCTTCGCCGTCACATAACGCTGGTGGAGATTCCCGGAGCTGGACCTGCCACTGATGATGAGTACAAGCTGTGGGTGCTGCGCCAAGCTTGAATC
>CANYBF010920518.1:0-14794 GCA_948192965.1 Dalechampia spathulata | reverse complement strand
TGCATTTATTTTCTGCATTTATTGCTTTCTTTATGCTTTCTTTATGCTTTACAATGTGTGTATGCCTCTTTGAATGCTTTATGCCATGCAAGAGTATGTTAATCAAACTTAAACCTAATTGTGTGCTTAAGAGCTTTCATTAAAATTAAACAAGTGAACATAATAAAACAGAATATTAATAAATTCGAAATCTCGAACCCAAACTCTGAAGAAATTCAGGCCGCTTTCCGACACGGGAAGGCCCGGGTTTTATTTCCTAGTTTTCTAGTCGTTCAATTGAATTGATGAAACAAACTAGGTGGCGACTCCACTTAATAACCTTGACGCAATTTTTCTAGGTTAAAGAAACAATCAACTAAAGAAGTATGCCATTGAGAGCAAGCACCACGACATCTCACGCCGAACAGCGTGCAACGCTCCTGCGTCCGGGGTGCGCTACTCTTACACCCACACCCTACCTTACCTTTAACATTGTCACCAAAAGTCACATTGCCACCTTCCTTTTTCTCTATTCAGGAGAATAAGCTTGTATTTCAAGCACACCTATCAAAGAAGTAAAATCATCTCACTTTAGGTATCCAAATATATATGGGTCCTTGGGGGTTAGTCATAAAGGTGTCATCTAGGATATAACCTTAATGACTTAGTCTAATAAGCATTTGTTACTGATATGTTTTTGTTTCCTATAATAATAACATTTTACATTGCTAGAACTTGATACATATGATTATCATTTCTCCTTTTGTTAATATGCTTATGAGATTATCTTTTATTGTATGAATAATTACATTTATTAAGTTTTTTTATGTGCATGTTTAGATTTAGTGAAAATCTTGGCTTGAACACCCTTGTTTTCCCATTTATTTTCACTATCTCTAATAGAGGAGGAAGATGTTTTGAGAAATATAAGTCCTTTAAATGATAAAGAAGAGTTTTGATTGAAGTAAATACCCTTTCTATCACCCTTGAGCTTGTAAGAATAGTATGAATTTTAACACCATTAACTTTAAACTTTGAAAGATTTTCTTTTATTAAATCATTATTTTGATATTTTAAAGACTCATTTTCCATTTTTAAATTCTCATTTTATTTTGACAAGCTTTAGATCTCCTTACTTGCCTTTTCAAATTTGATTTTGAAGGAAGTGAGCTTATTTATATGTTTTTGTAAATCTTTATTTTCTTTTGAAAGACTTTAAGGTTTACTTTTGAAAATCTCATTCTTAACAATCAATTTCTCATATTTATTGAGGAGAATTTCTAAGACATCCTCTTCTTTATTAAGTTCTTCATTATAGTAGTTATGAAAAGAAGTGCTTACCTTATTATTTTCAAGTTCATCCTTGAGTGTCATGAAGCAAAGATTAGTGCTGTTTTCATCCTATGATCCCTCCTCATGAGCATTACTTTCATCATCCCATGTCACATTAAATGTCTTTTTCTTGAATGATGTAGATGACTTCTTTAGTCTTGGACACTTACTTCTCATATGGTCTAGCTTATTGCATTGAAAACATGTGATTTAACTCTTCTTAAGGTTATCTTTCTTGCTTTAATCCCTCTTTGCTTCAAAAGGTTTCTTTAATTGTCTTTCAAATTTTACTTCTTTAAGATTAAATTCTTTAGTCTTTTAGTATGCATAGCAACTTTATCATCAACATTATCTTCACTTGATGATTTATGGTCTTTGATTCCTTTAATGGCCTTTAAAGTAATTCCCATTCTCTTTTCTTCTTTTTTATGTCTTACTTGTCACACCGATCGGTGAAAGCATGCTCTCGTAGAACAACTAATAAAAATCATATAATTATGTCTTCATTAATCACTCTACAAAGGATTTATAATTCTTTTATTGATGGGATATATCCAATCTATATATGTAACTATTTATTTCATAACCTTTGACTTTATCATCACCTGTTCGTATAAAATATTCATATATAAATTATGACATATCATTTGATGACTGTTATCTATATATTATTTATATAATTTAAACAAGCCATATACTGAGTAATTTTAGCATCTCTATTATTACACCAGTATAAAATATTTTACTGCCTATAATTATACAATAATAGTTGCAAAAATAAAAATATCCACTAGGAATACGTTATATTGCTAACAGTGTATTTCAAAGACTATACAAGACTCGGAATTATTGTCTCACTGATTTGGATGTTCCCCTGTATTACTCTGACTTGCATTCATTAAACGATAAACATTGAGTATAAAACTTAATGATATCTAATAATAATTATGCAGTAAATAAAATTCAATTATCTTAGTATAATAAATACAAATGATGAATAAAATATTTTAATGAATAATATAGTAATTTATCGTAAGAAATATAGCAACCAATAAAATTATACCATCAATAATGAATTATTATTATAATAATTCATTGTAATTAATTCTATATATAATTCATCTTTCACATAGATCAATTATTATATCACTACATTCCTCTTTTCTTATAACAATGATATGTTATATGACAATGAATGCAAATATAAGTTGCATTCCTTTGTTCTCTATCATTTCTTAACGTTTTTTATGAATTCACTTATTTCTGTGAATTCATCATTTCCCTACGATCACATCAATCACTATCTCTGATTATGCACAATCTATACTGGGTATATTTTCAATAGTTTATTTTTTTCAATATTTCTATATTATTTGTTTATGTATCATTTCAATATATAAATATACTAGCGTCTCTCTTATGCCTCCTTTTAATAATATATAAATATATTAGTCCCTCTCTTATTTCACCCTTCATATAAATATATATTTATACGTATATTTATATATACATATAACTATACCTTCCTTATTTCTCCATAATTTCATGTGGATAATTTATGATGTATGACTTTATCACGTTTGCATTATGTGATAATGGCACAGTTACAAATTAATAACATTCCAAGATATATCAATATATCATATATTCAACATTATAAATAATAATAAATTATTCATAATATTTCATGATACCATACTTGAATCGCCAAGCTTTATATTTTATTTGTGAATTTCATTTACAAAGCAATTATTAATAGGCATAAACTCTATTGTTACTTTACTTTTATTTAATTGAGAAATAGGGGTAGTGATTCTTTTATTCTCCTCACCTATTAGCTTCAGCTCCATCATTTCATTAGTACTATACGCTTTATACTTTAATCTTTCATTTAATTAAATACTTTTCATCCAATCTAATTATTGACTAATAATAAATTCACTTAATCAAAATCTATGTATATACATATATCGAATTCATAGTCATAATATAGAAATAAACATTGTATTATATAATCTAAATGTAAGTTTAATGGTTGTACTATATACACTTAGTTTACTTAACAGGGATTCCCTAATCCATTTATACAAGGTTAAATATTCAAGTGTGTTCAAGTGTGTGCATGGAATTTAAATGAAATTTTAATGGTCTTTCACTCCCTTATCAATTCCTTGGTTAATGTCAAACTATTATATTTTAGTATGCATAAGTGAAAAGGTTGCATTCACTTATGATCTTGTTAGTTTTATGAATTAAGAGATTTACTAAGCTAGTTAAGAGTGTATTAGTTAGCTTAAAGTTGCATAATTTCCAATGTTTAAACTATATAGTTCAAATACATGTATGATTACCCCAATTTAATACAAAACCACCCCTTATTAAATTAGTAACTTCATGTTAAAAACTTATAATTGAATATTCCCTATGTATAATCAACCTTTTAGCAAAGACTACGTACCTAAACAATGTAAACTTTTTATGTGGTCCATTTATTTTACTTTTAATGCTAGTTATATGAGTTATTCTTTACACTTCTTTAGGTTATTCTATGATTAATCATTAAGCAAAACAACTATTTAATAAGGCCAGTTTAAACACTTTATTATAAGGATTCTGAAAGACCAAAATTAATCCTTCACTATGAATTAATAGTTGTAAATGTTAGCCCTACTTAACAATTTCTAATAATCATTGAGATGTTTAAGTTTTTCCTTGTACACATAAGATTCATGGTATAATTTGGTCTAGTAGAATGGAATTTACGTGGATCCAAATAAATACAAGTAAGATTTCTTTATGAGGGACATGCGGTCCCAATCTATACAAGCTTAATGAGTTATCTCCCTTATTACACATAGTCCATCACTTACACACATAAATGCTAATAGTTATTAGGATAAACACTTACATTTATTTATGTTTAAGCTTCCTCAGTTTGTTTATATATGAAATCTTTAACTATTGTTTAAATCATTATCAAGCATTTTTCAATTAAGCATATAAATGAGTTGGTGGTTGAACCAACTACAATCAAGTTTCTTGTATCCATAAAAGGGTTTGGTTTTCAACATGCCAACTGTGTATACATATATATACATATCCTAACACTTATTTAGTGTCCATCCTATCATGTCCACACAGTTAACATATTTTGATGCATTAATCATTTATGTGATAAAACAAATTAAGCATGCTTCTAAATGGAAATGAATGTTTAATAATAAGAAAGTATGAAAAGTTAATGAAAGAAAAGTATTTTTAAAGTAAATGTTACATATGAAGTGTCTAATGCGCTTAATGAGGCATTAAACATAAGTTGGTGATTGTGTTGAATGCTTAATGAATTCTTAATGTTCATGCTTTTATGTGTTA
The DNA here is from genome assembly GCA_948192965.1 of Dalechampia spathulata. NCBI lineage: Eukaryota > Viridiplantae > Streptophyta > Magnoliopsida > Malpighiales > Euphorbiaceae > Dalechampia > Dalechampia spathulata. The sequence continues at coordinate 10,111 of CANYBF010920518.1, read as the reverse complement.
TTAGATTAAGGTATACAAATATATTTTGGACTAGTATATGCATTAAATAGTAATTTATACATATATTATGTATTTATGATTTATAAGAATGTTATTTTAATATTAAAGGCTTAAGGCCTTAATGAAAATAAGGTAGAATAATAATTTAATGTCTTATATATATATATATATGTTTAATGTATGTATATATATGTATATGTATAAGTATGTATACATATTAGGATGGTAATACTTGGTCGAGCATCAAAACACACTATTTTATACCTACAAATAGCTCATTATAGTATAGTAAAGTTGCTAGAATAGTTGACTTGTCTATATTTTATACTTTGCAGGTCAAAATGGGGAGTTTTGAAGAAACGTGCTTAAAAGGGAGACTTTATAGCATATTTGGATTGGAGGCTTGGGATAAGGCTTGTAGGCATAAGCTGGACCAAAAGGATATGATGTGTTCCATTTTTAAAAGCTAAACATGGAAGAGTTTGGAAAGGATTTAAACTCTTGTAATCGAAGATTAGGCGCAATATTTATCTATTTATTTTTATTAGTTTATTAATTCCTATGGAGAAGGGGTTCAGATTTAATTTTCCTTAGAATAATCAATTATAATTTATTGTTTCATTTACTTTTTATTTAATTCAAGTTTTTATTTTCCTTCATCTATTTTTATTTCCTATTTTTATTCGCCAATGATGCATGGCTAGGCAATTTTCTTTCCTCAATTGGAAGCTATTCAAGTTTATTCATTAATGACTATGTGAGGTCTAAATGATCTTAATTCTAATGGCAAAAGCACTATTCTTTTTAACTCGAAATTTTGCAGAATCATTGTTATTCTTAGTGCATATAAATAAGGTCTATTGCATGACTTTAAGTTCTGCATATTGCTAAGTGAGTTGCTTGATACAAAAAAGTCACTTGACTCATTGAAGTGGTAACCAAGGTGCTATCTTTTGTTGCGGCTTGGGTAGTTTTCTTTATGAGTTAAAGGATCTAATTTGAACACGAGGGATGTTGGGTCACGAATGTTAACTAGAGTTAGGTCCTTCCAATTCCTAATGCAATTCTTAGAAGACTTGTAAGAATCTTATTCCACCATGTCTATCCCAGAGTTAAAGACATTTCATAGAGCTTGTTCATGACGTCTTACAAATTAAGGAAGGATTAAGGCATGTGAAACTTTCTCGATAAATGATAATCGGCTTAATGTCATATTGTCATTGGATTACAAATGAATCGATGATCATAATTGGTTGATGAATACTTGAAACTTTTGGTTAGGAGAATTTCTCATTATTCAATTTCCTTTATTTATTTTGCTAAATTGTTTCTTTATTTGCTTATTACTTTGCAAGATCCCTTTGATTATTTCCAATGTAAAGAAATAAGGAGTTAAACTATCTTTATGGGATCAACCCTTGCTTCTACTGCTTCAAAATCATAATTCCTATGTGTTGGTAGTAAGGAATTAATTTGACGATATTGACAGTTGATCAAGGAAGTAGGCTAAAATTGTATTTTTCTTCCTTTCTTCTTTGAATAATAAAAAGGAACGGGTTTTCATCTTCCAACACTTAAAAATTAGAACTTTTCTTTCTTTTCATTTTTTCCTTAAGCTTGAAACCCATGACATACAAGGGCTAGAAGATCTAGGTAAGTAAAACATGAATTAAGTTAGTTGCTGCCCTCTTTTCACTTCTTATGCATGCTTCTTCTCTTTGATTGCTTTTCTTGTGGTTATTTTATGGACAACCATGGTTGATTGTGTGATGATGTGAGTTCTTGATTGTATGATGTTATGTGTGAATTTGATGGTGAATGGTTGGATTGAAGCCGAATTGATTTGCTTTTAATGGTGGAGGTTGTAGTTTGATGTTGTTTGGCTTGTGGGTTGTGTTTTTGTGTTATTTGGTTGTTGTTTTAGGTTAGAACATGTACTGTTCATGGCTATTGGAATGAAATTTTGATGTTATGGTGTCTTGTATGTGATTTGGTGATTGAATGATATGTTTTAGAAACCTTAAAGTGGTGTTTTGCATGAAGTTCCACTTAGAGGTCTTAATTGGCAGCATTCTTCTTTTGTACCTTTATGGGTATGTGTGCTTGTAGCTGCTTAAATTATGGTATGAAATGCTTGCTTTAGATGTTAAGATGTTGTATGTATGTTTTAAGGTCAATCCATGATGGTTTGAAGCATGAAAATGCCAAGTTCATATTACTATGATATTTGTACTTTAAGATAAAGCTTGTGTATGAGATTAAGGACTGCTTAAAATGATTTGGTATGAATGTATAACTTGAGAATGAATGTATGAGTTAAGAATGGTATGATTTATGGTATGTTTTGAAGCTGATAAAAAGAGCTTAGAATGGGTTATAAATGCTTGAAGTTTAATAGAAGACAAATTGCCTAATATTATGCTAAACTGTGTATTTCATGGGGTTATGGTTAGATATTTGTAAAACTGATTCTAAGGGACATTATTATGATATTAAGCTATTGTTTCATCATAAAATTGAAATTTTTGGAGTGTCACCTAAATAGGTAAAAATTGTGCAAGTTAGTCGTAAGCTGAAATTGTGCTTTTAAGTGTGTAATGTGTATAACTTCGGACATATTGAGAGTTGTGTGTATCTTTTTACAAAACTGCATATTGTAGTTATATTTCTATCATAGGACATGAGATTTATGTATGGGTTGTGATTTTAGGAGTTGTTTATGATGGGATAAAAATTGCACAAGTTGGTATACAATTATTATGCATGTTAAGGGTAGAATTAAGGAGCTTGCGGTAATTACATTTTGACTACCTTAATGTTTGAGTTTTTGAGAGTGTAATTTATGGTTAGAAATATTTTTAAGCCTAGTTTCTAATGGTATATAACTTGTTTTATTCTGAGTTCATTTGATTAGCTTAAAAATTCACGCAAAGAAAACTATTTTTATAGGCAGTATATTTATATGCCTAATATGATGACCTGTTTTAAATATTTGCGTTGCCTACCTTAATAAATGAGTTTTTGAATGTATAGTATACAATTAGAAACCTATTTAAGTCTAGTTTTTAAGGGTATAGTTTTTTCTATTTTATGGTGATTTGCTAGACCAAAACTTATATGCAAGATAGACTGTTTCTTTTGGCTGAATGAGTATTACAATGCGATGACCTGTTTTAATTGCTTGCGTCAAGTACCTTAACGATTGAATTTTTGGACATATAATATATCATCAGAAAGCTCTTTGAAATCTATTTTTCATTGATATAAGATTTATTCTGTTATGAAATCATTTACTTGGTCAAAAGGCTTGCTTAAGGTGACTGATATACATAGGTAGCAAAAGTATTACAAGGATAAAATGACTTTTATTTCAAGCATTAATGTGATTATCTTATGAATTGATTTATATATATGAGTGGCTGATTGAAAAAACCTATTTAAAGTGAAAATAACTATATATATATATAAGATATAAATTTAAGATGTCACATTATGAAAATTATATGTGATAAATTGTATAATTGAATGAAATGCAATTATGGCAACGTATAATGATGATGATTAATATTTACAATCATTTTCTTATTTAAAAGTAAATATTTTATAAATGATATAGGAGGTTCGAAAGACGATTTGCAAACGCTACCAAGGAATTTAAACAAAGGAAAAGTGATAGCAGGTTTGTGATAGGTCTCTCGATAGCTAAATGGTCTTTTTAAAGGGCATTACCTATGAAATAATGTAATATGATTTAATGATTATTTATGATATTGTAATACATATTGTCACATCCTCATTTTAGCACACTCTAAATTAATTTTATAAGAGTTGTGAATTGTTTCCTATATGATCATAATTTAAAATGATGACATGGAATTTTAGAAAAATGTGTGATATAGAACGTAAATAATATGAAAATTAATAAATGTTATGATGCCAATAGGAAAATAATTAATGGATTCATTTTATGATAATAATTTGAAGAAATATTATGTTGAGTGCACTTAAATAATTTAAGTGTATTTTATTATGATAAATAATTAGATGTACGTACAATTGTGTATGCTAGTGTACGTACGTATATGTAAATATGAAAATATGAAGAATTAAGATGAATGATAAATGTATAATGAGTATACATAATTTAATAATCATGTATGAATTTAGAAAGGGCATAATTAAATGAGATAAGGAAATAAACAATTTATTGAACGTACGAACAATCGTATATTAAAATATATGTATGTATGTAAATGTAAGAAAATAAAAATTAAGATGATAAATTGGGTGTACGTATATTTTTATATTAAAATGTACATATGCATGTATGAATAGAATAATTGAATTTATGTATGAATATTCATATATAAAATTATACGTATAAGTATATGAGAAATTAAAAGATGAATTTAAATGTATTACGAGTATATTTGATGTCATAATTAATTATGATTAAGGAAATTGCATAATTAATTAATGCAATTATGATGTATATAAATATATATATATGGATTAGTGTATAAATAGAATGTATAATTAAAGTATAGTATGTATTTGAATAAGTGTAAGAGATGTATAATTATAGTATAATGTGGTATTTAAACATGTGTTGGAATAAATAAAATGTATTATTATAATGGAATGAATAAAATATTATATATGATATATATATTAAGGAAATAAATAAATAAATGAGATATTGAAATAAATAATATATGAGAAGGAAAATAAATATTATTATATGGATATTATGTGAGTGGGATTTTGAAATAATATATTTAATTTGGTATGGAAGAATGTGTTAGTGGGATTGGTAAATGTGAAAATGGGATGAGAATTTGTGTTAGTAGGATGTAAGAAGGAAAGAGAAAGTATTATAATATTGGTATTTGAAGTTAGTGGAAAAAATGAGAATGATAATTTATGAATAAATAAAGTAATTAGAGGGATTTGAATTTTATACATACAAATATACATATTTGTATGATTTTTGGGCTATGATCCAATGTGGTGAGGTGCATGGAAGTAACCATGTAATCGCTTTATCTTAATTCACCTTAAACCATACGATTTTTAGCCTTCTTTCATTCTATATTCATCCTTCCTTCCTTCTCTTCTATATTCATCTTTCATTTATCTTCTCCAAGCTTCCACGTCATATTTCTCCATTAGCAACCAAAAATATACACCATTTTCTTCATGATTTCTCTTTAAACGTTAAGTATTAAGTTAGAACTAAGTATATTCTTTAAAGTTTGGTTGAAATAAATCCATTTCATTGAAGTTCAAGAGGAGGCCGAAGCATATCCATCCATGGAGATCAAAACTGCACCTTTCTTCTTCTCTCTTTTTTTAATCTTCAAGTATATGACCATATCTATAAGTACACATTATGGTTTGGTCGAAAGGATTCCATTTTCATCTTGTCTCTGTTATAGCCAAACCACTTCTCCCTATATTCTTTACGTTCATGGCGGAAATTACTAGATCTTTGAGTCTTTATGTCAAAACTGCAACATGCAAGCATCTAGTTATACTTTCCTTGGCCGAATCATTGTTTTATGAGTATGCATGTGTAAGATGATGAAAAAAAAATGAAGCTTAGTAAGCTTGAAACAAGATGAGGTGAAGAGACCTTGATAGATCCTTGGCTAGAGATCAAGTTTAGTTCAGTTTTTAGTGGTTTGCTTAAAGGTGAGCTGATTTAGTGTTAGATTTAAAAGATTTATACATTTATGAATGTACACATGCTTTGGCCGAAATATTTAAGTATATTTGGTGATGTGGCTGAATGGTTTTGTGTGATTATATGCCTTAGTCGAATTATTTTGATGATAGATTCTTAGTTCTGAGCTTTATTTTGATGCTTTGCAAGTGATGGATGTAAAAAGGAAGTGAAAATAGTGGATTATGGTGTGTGTGTGTGTTGTGTTGGTGTTTTTCTTGTTTGGCCAAATACTCACGTGCATGGAGGATTAATTTGCTTGCATGATTAAGAGAAATTAAGGAAATCATAAGATAAACACTTAAAAAGTCATATAAATTCAAATTAAAAGATGATTTATTAATGATATAAGGTTAATTTTTACACTAGTTTTATGATTTAAACTTATGGAAAAAATGTTTTATTATTAATGATGATTTAATTATATGGCTTGAAATTTGATAAAATTTTGAAGTTATTTGAGGGATTAAAGATAAGGTATTCGACATTTTCATTGATGTTAGGCTTAAAATATTATTTTAATATGTTAAATGGAGAAATAATGGAGTATGTGACCTTAATAAAGTTAAAGGCTTAATTAATAAATAAATTAAATATGTCAAGTGGATAATGATTGATGTATATAGTCATGTAAGGTATGAGGACTTAAATGATTAAATTATTGAGTATATTAAATATTCATTAAAAGAATAATGAGTTAATTTATTAATGGAATAAATTTGTGTACATGAAAATAATATTAGATGATTAAAAATAAAGTATGAAAGTGAATTGATTTGCAAATTAACATGTGGCTTTATAAGTGTTTAATTAATTATATTACTTGCATATTTAATGAATAAGGCTTAAGAATACATGTTTAAATGATTAAATGAATGATGATAGAAGCATATGATCATGATATGATTGAAGGCATAATTGATTAATTTATTTAAGTATGATAAGTATTTTTAAGAAGCTTAATGAGTTAATTAATAAATGATATAAAGGGTTTAATTGGTTAAATTTATGAAGTATGTTAAAGTGTAATTTATTTCAAGGAGGTGGTAATTTAATGTTTATGGAGTTAAAATATCAATTAATTAGAGTATAACGAGCCTTAAGAAAGTTAATTAAGTTAACTTAATTATGGTATAAAATGATTTGTATGAAATTGACAATAATTGATTAAATGAGATGATTAATCAATGGTATGAAATAATTGGCGTGGAGTTTACTTAAGTTAATAAAAATGAAAGATAATAATGATGTATATGAAGTAATGGTATATGGTTTATTAATGATCAAAATTTTATGATTTAATTAGACATTAAGTAAATTAAAGATTATTGTATGAAATGGGTTAAATGAATTAACCTTAGTGGATTAAATAAATGAAAGTGATTTAATGAAGTAAAATGTTAAGTGGGTGTATGATATATGAATATACAATAAAAGGAATGTTTGAAAAAGTATAATAAGACATGTGAATATTATAATAAGTCTTTTAAAATTGGTTATTAAATGATTGAATAACAATAGCATTAAAAGGTATGTATATATGTAATGATAATTAAATGACTTGCATATGAGTTATTATATTAAACAAGCTTCAAATAAATGTATAATATGTTATTGAGTTAAGTTTATTTAACATACCTTTTAAATAACATAAGATTTTTAAGTTGATAATTATTTGAGTAAGTAAAGATGAAAATAAAAAGGTATGTTATAATAAGTTAGAAGGGGATATGATAATATGATTTCTGAATAAATTAAGTTAAGGGATTCTGTTAAATAATAACAATAATACATAAATACGATATTAATAAGAGACTAATATAAGTCTAATGCTTTAAAATGTCAAATGTATTTGTGTATTATTTTATAATACCATATGAATTCAAAAAAAAAAAAGAATATAGGTCTTATTACTAATAAGGAATAAAATTAAGGACATGATTCATATAAGATTATGAATTAAAAATAAGTAATGTTCATGTTGAAAAAGGAAATTTTATATTTATAATTAAATGATGGAAAATTAAATAAAGTATAATTTTCAATAGTATGAAAATTATATTAAATTGATATCATTTTATATTATAAATTGATTTATATTAGATGATATCTAATATAGTTAATATAAATGATGAAACTAATGAAAATGATATTATGGTTTTCCTAAATTGATGTTATGATAAGTAAGTGTTATAAATTTGATAAGTAATTGATTGTTATACAGTGGTATGTGATTTTAATATGAATAATAGATAATTAATGATCGAATTAAATTTATCAATTAAAGATAAATATTTAATATGTGATTTATGTGGTTCAGAGGGAAATCAATGCTTTCCACAGGGGAATTAAATTAAGGAACAAAAAATCAGGTTTATGCTTTTTATTTGTTGATGCCTTAATAATAGATCGACAGGTAAGTATGAACTTACCTTAATATTAATATGTGAATACATGTTTTATTTTATTTCATATGTTTATTTCATTATGAATATGAATGATCAAGGATATATTTATGAATTTTATAAGGTTTATTATACAAATTATTTAATAAGAATGATAATTAAAGTTCATGGTTATAAAGAAGATATATTATGAATATCTTCTTTAATAAGATGTTATTATATTATAATGATTAATTATAGTTGATATTTTTAGATTAAATACAAAATGAAGTCAATGATGATATATGACATCTTATTTTATTAATTAAGGTTAACATATATAGAATTGTGAATACAGTGATGTGATGAGTTTTGATGAATGATATGATTATCATTATAGTTAATGATATTGATTTTATAAGATAAGTTATGCATGGTATTAAATTATGATGCTTATATATTCAACATAACATCAAAACATATTGAGTACATATCATGAAATGAAATATATATATAGAAAGATATAATTATGTGATAGTTTAAAGATGTTATAAGGGGAAAGTAAAAAAATGAAATGTTTCTAAAGATATGAGAAGTATAGGATTATGGAATCTAGTATCCTAAAGGTATCATAGATTGATGAAAAATTGTTAGATAGTAATGAATGAGTTATTATATTTTCAGTTTAGAATTATATTAAATGAGGTGTTATACTTATGATGTGCTATGATTGGTTTGAATAATTGTTTGTGATTGATAGTTGATGGTTATAAAATCGTGACCTATTGATCAAGGTTAATGATTGATATTTTAATGTTCTTATGTTATGAGATGGATGATGAATGAAATGGGTGAAGTATGGAATGGTTGATGTATGATACATTATCATGATGCTTATATATTTTCATCATAGCATCATAGCACAATGCATACATATCATGTCATGAAACATCAATGGACATATTCATAATCATGGCATGATATGGAGAAATAAGAAAGGAAAAAAATGAGCGAATGTGAAGAATGATAAATGGAAAGATACTAGGCATTATGAAATGAATTCTTACAGGAAATGAATGGAAAAGAAAATGACATGAAATGAAAAGAAAGGAAATGAATGTGAAATGGTTCCAGTTTGTTGAACCACATAAACGATATGAAATGAAATGAAAGACCCAATATCATATGTGCATATGAAATGGTCCAATATATAAAAGGGCAAATGAAATGAAATGAAATGTTATATGAAAATAGGAGGGAGAATGCATAACATGAATGTATTCTCACAATCAAACATTATCATTCATATATCATAAAAGTACAGAGAATGGTGGTGATAAAAGCACTATAAGTGCACATGTATAAATGTTATGGAAACATGATGGATTTTATATGGTATGTTATTTAGAGTAAAAATAATCATGATGATGGAATGATGAACGCACCATAATTGTATTTATATAGATATGTATATTAAATAATGATGTACGATATGGTATGATGGGTAATGTTATAGATTCATTCATAAACGGATATTGATTGTTTTAATGTAATGGGTATAGATATAAAATACCTTTATTGGAGCCTATGCTTATCAACAGTTATGTTATGCTGTGAGCATGACATTTTTTGTTAATGCCAATTATATGTTAAATAATGATAGAGATAATAATTAGTATTTTAATCATCTTATGGTTTACTAATGGGAGGAATACATGACATAGTGGAGATATGACACTTATTAGTAATTACAGGATTTAAATATATATTGAAAATAATTATGGTAATGATGATATGAGAGTTGAATATATGTTACAGTAATGTAGATTTTTGAGAATAATATAATGAAAGGATATTATACGATTACAATATGTTAATGCTAATAATATGTGATAGATAAAATTAACCACGTAAACCTGGATCATGCAAAATTACTAGATATCAAAAGACTGGATTCAATGATGTATTGATAGCGTACCTTGCATCATGGTATGCTGAGATT
>CANYBF010920140.1:0-33595 GCA_948192965.1 Dalechampia spathulata | reverse complement strand
TGTTGTTTGGGATTTCTTATACGAGCATTAGCAGGTTAGCTTCCCTTGTGGTATAGTCGTTGTTTGCCTGAGACGGGCGGGCGACGGTTATGCTACGGGAGCTTGTCGCATCCTCTTGAGGTTGGGTCGAGGGTGTGACAGTGACAGTAGTCATGTATTTACTGTATAGCTTTTGGTGGTATCATGTACGCACTCACGTATTGTATAACAGGTTTTATGTATATATGAGATACTAGATAGCCTGTTATTGTATGTTGCTTGAACGTATGATGAGTCTATCCTGGGTATATGATTGTGCATCACGTTGTTTCCGTCTCACGACCACCATTACGCTTAGAGACGTGTCCCCATGCGACGTCTGCACGGTGCATCCCTGGTGGTGCAGGCACTGGTCTTCTTCTGGGGGCCGCTGTCTATGTCACGGGAGCATGTCCTCCTGGGTATGGGCCGGGTATGACAATAACATATCAAAAAATCATCACGATCGGGTAAGAAATCGCCAACCAATCAAGGATACAAAGTTAAAAATGCCCTTTGAATTTTTAGCTTCCTTCTCTCGGTTCTGTCTTTGGTTTTTCACTCATCCACTCGTCTGACCCTCTCTCACCTTTCTTTTCTTTTTTAAACACACATACAAAGTCAAAAAAATAAATAAATGATGGTGGTCCCGAGTGAGTTGGGAAACCACTCACATAATAGGACATGGTTCAGTTTATTATCTTGTCCTAATGATATGTTAGTTTATGCATATGGTATCCATGAAAGCTAGCAAAGCAGAGGTTTCATATGAAATTTGGAACCCACTTCCATGGCATCTTTGATCAATGATGCTTTATTCTTTTCTGAATTGTTAGCTCAATGTTTTAGATACTTATTATCTTATCCGACAATCCCTTGAAAGAGACAACTATTCTATTAGTATTGATTCTTATCGGCATTCATGCGCCACCTCTCATGTTAGGAGTTAATGCCATTAACGATAATGGGTGAGTAAATCTAATGCCAAAATCTCAACTTCTAATCTGCCATGAACGATGAAGTTGATCTATCTTTTATTTTTGAATTAAATAATAAATTGCGTAAAATCTAAGTAATTAGTAATATTTTAATTCAAAAGAATATAATTTCTTATTAGGTTCGGAAACAAGATAGTTCTTTAGCTTCATCCTTGTTTAAGTTCACTAGACAACAAGATAGTCTTGGACTCGTGAGAAAGAAAATTGTATTGACTTCTTCATGATAATTCCTTGTCTCACAATCATGTCTCTTTATTTATATATCATTTTACAAATAATAAATTTGTCCTGTAAAAATCAACAGACTTACTTCTGAAAAGAAGAGCACTTCATTTACTTGTTGGCACATCTTTTGTAAAGGAAATTCAGGCAATCTGGCATGTTTCACATTGTTTCCGATTACTTAAACTCATAATCTGAAGACCCAGTTGGTGAATCTAATAGGGAAAAAATGGAAGTACATCCAAAAGCTTACCACCAAATTCATTATGCCAAATTGTTATTATTAGCAGAATACTCACACGGAAAGAAGAACCTCGAAGCAGTTCTTTATTCAGCCCTAGTAGTAGTAGTAGTATTTCTCTGCCTGTGTTTGCGGTATCATTTTACGGCAAGCTTGGCTCTTGCATGACCACGAGATATCTGGAACTGCTCTGTTAAACCAAAATGGGCCATCAGGAGCCAAACATGAGTTAGAAGTTCTCCGCCTCGTCCCAACTGTTGAGCATGATAAGTTCCTCTACAATGGCTAGCCGCATATGATAGCATTTCCACCCACACATCATCCATCACTGCCCACTTGTTTTCCATTCTTCCCAGCTGCGATGCTAGCCTACAAGCGTCGAACAACACAGACTTGCTTCTGTCTCCTTTTACTTTAACCGGCGGAACTACGGTGTTCACTTCAAGCAACATCTTACATGCTTTTCGTGTTTCTTCTTCCTCTGAGTTTCCTTTTCTGAAAATATAATTCATTCCCCAAATGCAAAGATTTTGCTGGCTTTGGGTGGTACCTGATATGGACTCATGCTTCTCAAAGAATCTTGTGGCCTCGGCACAAGTGTCTTGATATCTAATTTTTCCGATTCCCATCGGCAACATGGCAGGACGCATAACCAGTAGATACAGCATGTATTTTGATAGTAACTGGCTTGTGTTTTTCTTCTCGTTATTCTGTCGTTCGGGATCTGCGTGACGGCAGAGGTCGGTTGCAATGTGCCAGATTAGAATGCTCTGGTCGAACTCTACGTCCTCCACACTCCAGCGTAGATCTTGTTCAGCGTTATGCTTTTTAAGAGCACGAGTCCCCCTGGTAATGCACAGATCTTTAAGCTCTTTCGTGTAGCCGTCTTCTGATAGCTTGTTAAGATTTTCAAATTTCTTCTCGAGATGATCGAAGATGAACTGCTTAAATTCATCTTCCACTTTCTCGATGGTCATGTGGAGGTGTTCTAATATGTCGTCTATACTAAAGAGCTTCCTGATTGCGTTTTTCACCGCCGGCTTGTTTTTGATGCTATAGCTCAATAAGCTGTAGTTTGCCATGGATTTTGACCATCTTGGACGCTTTGGCAGCTGTAACCGAGTAATGACTTGTCTGAGAACTCCTTGATGTCTAGCCAAGTAAAGATCTGTCCAATCAGAGGATAGCACTAAGAGTACTGCATAGAGCTCCAGAAATATGGCTATAACCAACAATAAGAAGGTTATGGCTATATCTATCTTGGCGCAATCACGTATTTTGTGTAAGGAAAAGATGACCAACACAATGGAAGTGCTTGTGAGAGTGATGAAGCGGAGATAACAACCAATGCGAGAGTAAATTACTTTTCCCTTGGTATACAGCATATCGTACATGAATCCAAGCTCAATCTCAATAATTGTGAAAGCCTTTTCAGAGGTTATATCTGTGAATAAGGTTTTGCTATCGTCTCGATCTTGAAAGCTGAGAATGAGATCAGCAAAAAGACGCTTGTAATTCCTGAACAGGTATTGAGCTTTAAGCAATTCGGTTTTATCTTTTATAGCGGCACCATCCGTGGAAGAAATATCCACCTGTGCTTGTGACTCGAGCACTTCTTCTGCCACCGTATGATATCCTTCGCTCTGCTTCAGAGTGAATTCCTCCATGAAATTGGAATAATTTGGGCCAGCCTCAGGATCAGTGAGCATGGAATCTCTCAGTTCCTCGTTACTTGCTGATCTGAGAGCCCAAGTTCTCTCTCCATACTTGACGGATCCTGCCAAAAGCATTGGCATTGTAAGAACAGAGAAGCGAGAAGAAGTCCAAGCCAAAAGAAAAATGTAGACGGCCACTCCTGTTTGAACTCCCAGCCCAAGAAAGTGTCTCAACCACAGCTCATTGTCTTCCAGAGCGTATGCGGTGATGGTGTCAGGGCCGCCCAGGTGCAACAGAAGAAATGGTGCCCAAAACGCAGTAAGCTGAGTGTTGGCATCCAGCTTCAGCTTGGCAGATTTACTGCCTTCCTCATAGATATCTCCCATGTTGTTTAATAGAACCCCAAGGGCCACAGTTGCTACCCAATCGGCCATCAAATATGCAGACCATAAAAGAAATCGAATCCGAACATTGTTTATATACTTCCTGCGCTTCCCGAAAAGGATTAGTATAATCTGCAAGACAAGACTGAGCAGAACCAGAATGCGTAGTTCCCATTCCTTCCACAATTTTCTCACTCCTGGAGAAAATATCTCCATGGCTTTCCTAGCCTTGATATAAATCAAGCTGCTAACAACTGAAATTGACATACAAGTAGAGCATGAAAAAACACTGAATGCAATTAGATTACGTTTACTTACAGCTCCATGAAACTAAGCCTCAGAAGGAGTAGAAGATGAAGTTAAGTGAAAACCCGTAATAAACTAAAAGAACGAGTTGCATCAAGTAACAGACAAATGGAAATAAGTGTATACCAGCGGGAATCATGGAGACGGCTGGAAATAAAGTAAGGCTTCAGAATTTCTTGTTTGAAGCTAAACCTGGATCTCGGGATGGAGCCATTTTAAGAAATGTTTCAAGTGCATACTTGTTCACGTGCCACCATGGAATAATGGAAACTCTAGCGAGAAGTAATGAATCCAGATTGAAACAAAGTTATTTTCAGAAAAGTCAAATAAAGACCAAAATTCTTGATAGGACCCTGGCCCATGCAATAAAGCAATGGAAGTTGGTATTACCATGCCAGCCGAAAGAAATCACAAATCACATTATGCCTTGTCAAAAAGCATAAAAAAGATATATTAAATCCTGCCTATGAAGTTAAATCGACCAGACACTGGAGAAAAGATGGAAGCATAGAAAACTCTCATCAAATGTGTGCAGCAGATCAGAAACAGAAGAAAATGTAAAACCTACAGATACAGAATCAGGGAATGCGATTACAACAGATTATAAGAATTTTTTGGGGTTTGCATTTCTCGATTTATTATAAGAATTTTTCTTTGCTACATAAAATAAAAGAATCTGCATCAACGTGTAGAGAGTTTTTTTAAATTTTTTTTATTTATTTCTGTTGAGAAGGCTTCTAATAGTAGTTGATCTTCAGCTAAGTTGGGTTTGGTTCAAGGAAATTCACATCGGTTTCAGCAAAGACCTGGAGGGTAATCCTTGGAATGTTTCAGGCCAGACCAAATGTAACCTGAGATTCAATGGCAATGAATGGTAATAAATTTTAATGGCAGGAATTTATACATTTATGTTTAAACGGCATTGCCTACTGCCCCAGCGAAATCCTTACATTCAAGCAACTAAACGTATTTACTATACATTATCGTACATCTAACTGTTTCCAAAGCAAGATAGAGGTGTAATGAATTTGATCGAATTGTGAATCGCTTTTGAAAATTTGTTCTGGTTTAATCAGATTGCGCGTATCTTCTATACGTTCCTTTGTGGTCTATCAGCCAACTGCAGCAAAAAGACGGTGTCTCTGCACTTCTGCCACGGAAGGTCTTTGCCTTATACTACCTGTGATTTGCCAACAAAACACGTCTATGAAAATCTTAGAACGCAACGTTTAATTGTTAAAGCTCTCCACTCCACATGGTTTAACTACTGAGATCCAAAAGAATAGAAACCTTATTGTACATTTGACAAATTATAGCGTATATTTTAAAATTTGGATGAATCTTTCTATGGTGATATTTAAAAATGAATCTGGTATCAGTGGTATCCCTTGTGAAGAATATCCAAAACTAACAAACCAAATGCAACTAAATGGTTATATCTTGAGTTCCTGCAAAGAAACATGAAGCTAAAGTCAGGTATACCTTAGTATTTCAAGACGTAGCATGACCAAACCCCACATGTCTCAGTACTCACAGGGCGGAGCAATTAGCTTTCGGCTGATACCTTTTAAAGTTTGAGATCAGGTGGAGGCAATCTCCAGAAATTCCACGAATTAAAATCCTCCTGTTCACAGTGAGTGATACAAGTAAATGCTCGCTCTTCAAAAGAAGTAAATAAACCTTAAGAAGTCACTACAAGAAGGGAGAAAAAGGAAAGCACAGACGACCTGCTCAGATGTTGCCGCGACGGGAAAAATGCCATGCACAAGATCATGAAGTGAAGTGTATGATTTAGTGTCGACACGACGGTTTACAGCAACTTCACCCTGCAAAATGTAAGTCATCAGGACACATTATCAGAAAGTAATAATCAAAGATTTTTATCGCTTTTTTAAAGCATAAAGGACCATACCTTAGGATTGATAATGAAGATTTTGCCTTTCGGGATTCCAACCTTTAGGTAGCTAATCTCATCAGTATCTCTATTACCAAAACCAGCGTAGAAAGGGTTGCAATCTGGAGGAAATAATGCTTTGATATCCTGGTAGTTAAAAGAATTAAGGAGTATGAGAACACGCCTTTCTTGAGAAATGTCCGTGCTTATGGTTCTCAGTAGTGTTTAGGATTTTAAGGTTCTGAAGCTCTGTAATTGACTTAAATAATTTACGATTAGCAAATCTTTAAAAAAGCTTATCTAGCGAAGAAGCAATTCTTATATATTGAGGGAAAAAACAAGAATATCAGTTAAAAGATCCATGATATAAGTTAAGACAAGGATGAAACAGGGAAAGCTACCTCTAAGCACGCGATCTTGAATTCATGCGGAGCCCTTCTAATGACTGAGAACATAAGAAAGGTTTTTAGTCCAAATATTGCAACTAAAGTTCTTTGTCATGAGATATTCAGATAAATTCTCACAGCCTTTTAAAAGTTTTATTGCGAGGACTTGCACGGCTGTGGAATCCATATAATGATACATACAGGCATAGCACAAGCAGAAAATCGAAACCAAGAGAAAAAAAGATATTGCATACGCAAGATAACAAGAAAATCTGCAAGAATTGTTGAAAGCACTTCAAACAACGTTCTAGTTACCTTCACGGAATAGAGATGGAAAAAGTCCGTCAGGAGAAATAACTACTGGACCATCTGGTAAAGCCTTCCCATCCTGCAAAGAAGGGGACTTCAATTTGAGAGACACAAAGGAAACAAATAGATTCGGACGTCTCCAAATAAAACAGCGTGTTTACAGTTAACCCACTTGCTTAAGATTAACTAGAAACTGTCTAGTAATGTAGGCTTGAGATATTGCACGTGCACTTAGGAAAAGCAACTGATATCCATTTTCCTGTAACAAGCGAACAAAACAATTTCAGTACATGCGAAGATTCAGCTACATTTTCAAGTCATAAAGTCCAGTTGCATGCAGTATAGAAGAAGTATTTCATATCAAGACTACTTTGGGAAGGTTAAACAATTTGACCATGAGTAAGATCTCTGCACTATTATCATTGCAAATGAAGAAATAAACTTCAGAATCGATGGAATCCAGTACAGTATGAAAACTGGCCAGAACACAATTCCTTGCATCAAATCATGAGTAGAATGATAACATATAAACTTATGCATCAACTAAACCATGTACCCCTCATATATTTTACCCCAGACACATGATTTGAGATACCACAGACCTTAATAGCTGAAAATAAATGTGCAACCCCTGTTTGTGACCAATCTACTCCAACCAAAGGCATGAACTGACCAAGAACATCCGATCTGTGTGCCAATGTCAAATAAAGGAGTAAGATATTTTAAGAAGAAACCTGCTCCTGGGAAGAAAAAACTAATAAAATAAGAAAACCCAAAAAAAGTATGATTTTACAAAGTCGAGGCAAATATGGATTGGTTCATGCCGATGAGTAATCACGTTAAGAGCTCAAAGGTCATTTTATGAGCTCGAAACGGTATAAGATACTTGATTGCATTATAATATCTTGCAGAACGCTTGCCTTGTTATCGTTCCATCAACATCTGAGATAACTATGCGAGTGTTCCATTTCCACAAATAAATTCTAGCATCAACCTGTTAAGCAGCACATTGTTAGGTAATAGCCAATGAATTAAACTGGAACAGCAAGCTGAAGACCAAAGCCAAAATATATAAAAGATGAATTGGAACACGTAATAATTCATGTACAAGGAAAAATAGGTGATTAAAAAATGAAACGAAAATTCACCTTCTGCCTTCCTAGCATTGCAGTGAAGAATGTGAATGTTACTACATTACCCCCTTCGTTCAGATTCAAGGATGCTAGCTCTTCAGATGTTGGTGTGTTGGCCCTTACCATCTTCTTTGAGATATTGGGCTCAACAACCAGTTTGTCAAAATCTGCCATAAGATTCCTGTCCGAAACATCCCCAGCATCAGAACTTGCAGTCTGAGTGGCAGTCTCAGTTGCAGTCTCGGTTGCAGTCTCAGTGCCAGTCTCGGTTGCAGTCTCGGTGGCAGCGGCAATCTCGGTTGCAATCTTTGTTGCAGTCTCAGTGGCAGTTGGTTGTATAGCCTTCCTAGATTTTGATCTCCTAAAACCAAAAGGCCAAAATCTCCAGCTTCCACTGGCAGCCACTGTGGCATTTGATGGATCCCCTGCAAGAGATCCTCAACAAATTCAACAGGGACCATACTGTATAAACACGACTCTTCCAAATTCTATCATTCCTAAATCAACAGGAACAGCTGCATCAGATAGGAAGCAATGGCCATGAATTCTAATAATAAGTCTATCTTTCTTCGCAACTGTAGGAACTATAGAAAATTTGGTATATGTTTGGCTTTCCAGCATCAAATGCCCTAGCCACTTGAGCTCAAATCTGTTCATAATACCGGTGCTTGAAAATTGATATCTCTGCTTAGAGCATAATGCATGTTTTTTTTTCTTTTCTTTCGCTACATAAGAGAGATTAAATACCTACAACAATTAATAAATAAACTCATAGCTCCACTAAGGCTTATCACCACCAACTAGACGAACCCAATGACTTGGAGAGATTAATTTTTTGAAACAAAAAATAACTAATTTCTTTAAGAAGAAACTATCAAATAGATCCAGAAGGTTAAGAAAAGTTGCACATTTTGTAAATGCAGCAACATCATATTGCATTCTTCTCCTGAGAACAAATGAGTGAGTCAAATTATATGTACTTCATTTCTGCCAACTGAAAGCTGAACTCAAAATTAAAGCAAGCTCAGAAAATAAAGATGACATGAACAGGTCCATGATGCTCTTACCAACTGCAGGATCGACAAGAGCACTTTTCACATCTTCTGAATGAGGTGAATTTTCCTTATTGGAGCACTCGATTGCTGGTTGGTTTTCATTATCTGTATTTGAATTCACAGAATGCACCTCATCCTTGATGTGCAATTGCTGATCCAGGCATTTGGGACTGGAGTCCAGTGAATGGCTTAAAGGATGATTTATGTCATCACATCCTAGATTGTCAGAGAATGACCGGAAAATGGGTAATGATTCTGCCAACTGCCTAACTTCTGTATTCACATCGCTGGTAAGTTTGGGAATACAAATGGGACTTGATGCGACCTTTAAATTGCTTATGTTTACAGTATCATCCAATTGACTGTTTTGGGAAAAGCTGTCTTGAGATAAATTACATTCATCATTTGTATTGACAAGCTTATTTATTTCTTCAGTGCCTACGGGATGAGATGAGGGACAGTCTTCTTTACAGGAAACTGGAAAGTTCGACAGAACCTCAGATTCTCTATGTTTCACGTCATCAAGATCACTGAAGAGGAATTGATTGTCCTCTGAACTCTCTGATACTGGATCGCTGACTGATTTTTTCAGGTCACTATCACAGGTAAGTTGTTCAGAATCACCAACTGATTTCAACAAAGGTTGAAAATCATCCGTACTAATTTCATCTACATCATATATCTCATTTTGAATTTGTTGCATTGAGTAGCTAAAACCAGAAACAGAGTCAATGCAGCTTGTCTCTACTTCAACAAAACCTTGAATAGGATCCATGGCAATCATTTCAATATAGGATTCTGACACTGTCACATCATGGGCGCATATAGAAGAAGGAGATGAATTTGTTTGTTGAGGATTATTATCACAAGAGAGTAAATTATCTGACCCTGTTTTCTCAGCTTGCTGAGTAACTCTATCCTGCATGAAACTTCGACCAGCTCAGTGTCATTAGAATCACAAGTTATCAATGCATAGGAAATGATGAAACAGAACAATCTACAACCGAGTTGAAAGACCAGCCAACCTAAAACCTACTAATACTTGTGTTTGCTTGGTAAAGAGATCTGTGAGAATTCGTTAGAATCAAGCTAATATAAGCATTATTCAACTAGACAACAACTAAGCTCATAGCTACCAAGTGGGCATGGTAACCGATCAAACTTTTCATAAACTTCGAAGTCATTTTATTTTTCTCTTATTACATACTCTTCAAGCAACATATAAAATAAAGAACAAAAAATTGCAAGGAAAAAGAGCAGAAAGTTATGAGACAGTAAAAACAACAGAACTATTTAATCACAAATTGATATTTTGGAGCACTTCGTAATCGGCAAGCTTCAATAAGGCCATACGTTAGCAGCCACAAGGAGTGATTTTGTGGATCGATTATTTTAGAGAAAGGGAATTGAGGTTCTTGCTTCATTTCCAATGTTGAATTCTAACATGCATCTATCAGGACAGAACACACAAATCAATTTAACTTGTTAAAAAGTCCTCTAGATTAACTTTCCAATGTTGCTTTTGTCTGATATTATCTCACAAAGGAAAAATGATGCAATTCTTAAGAGCTAGGCTCACAAGCCCCCAAGTCGAACCTTTGTCAACACGGATTTAGCTTAATAAGATGACCTTGCACAAACTCAGCATTTGGCAAACTAGCTGATAAAAGCAAACGAAGAGATCAACCTATTCAGAGCCAAAGGCATAATGTCTAAAATGTGTTTACAACCATTTCATATATATATACATATATATATATAGATATACATTACTCAGAAAAGGTCTAGATTATTGAGAAGTTTCCTCATAATTAGTAAAAGGTTTACCTCTGGTAGTTGCTCAGTAGTCATATCCAAAGCTTCAGAGCCAAAATGAACTCCAGATCCTCCACCAGTGAGGAGCAGTGATTCTTCAGATTGCTCTTTTGAACCATTTAACCCTACTACTGAGTTCTCAGATTTCTCATAAATGAAGGATTGAGTTCTACCGGATTTACTTTCCTCACAAAGGTCAAACTCTGTTAATGCAACATGGCTGTCACCAGATGCTGATTCAACGTCAAACTTCTTGTCAGGACAATTAACCTCAAAGATTACACCCTCAGCATTATCGTCTTGATCTACACTCTGGAAATTACATCCAGTGATATTTCTTGAAATTTCAGATATTGCATTTCGTTTTTCTTCCAAATTACTCTCATTCAATATGAAAGTTCTAACAATTAGTTCAGTGTTACCTAAACTTGAGGTTCCTACATTATCTTCCACTGCAGAAAACTCTTGGATTTCAAACCCAGATTGAACACTGTCGTCCCTTTGCACATCACAGGAACCAATTGCCGCAGCCAATATATGTTGATCTACACCGGTATCAATAGTCTCCAGTAAAGATAAGCCCTCCTGGTCATCATTAGTCAGAATATTTTTGTCCCATTTACCACCTTTCCTAGAATGACTAGTGTCAATATTTGTAGACCACTTCACATCCAAGAGGTCTGCTGCAAGCTCTGCTCGCTCCAAGGAACTCATTGAACCCTCACCTTCATCTTCCTTCTTTGGCCTCTGTCCAAGACCAAGACTAAATATCCTAGTTCGTCCAGCCTTAGTCCTAGCCAGAATCTTCTGGTTACTTTCACCGATCTGGTCACCTGAACCGAAATTACTGCTTTTCTGCAATTGTTCATTTGTCTCATCATCAGAAGATGATGAAACAGATTCTTCCTCTTCTCCTTTTAGTTCCCTGAGAAAATAAGCTTGTCCGCTCTGATCAAGATACATATGAAAGTCAGCATCAACTCCATTAACACAAATGTTAACCACCTTCTCTCTTGCCTTCAGAACCCCTTGAAATTTCCCAAACCGAACGTACCAAGGCGACGACTTGAAGCTTCCATCTGGCTGTTCCACCACAATGATATCAACAGCGCCACCAAAAGGGTGAAACGTGCCGGATACAGTGTAGACTCCTCTGGTTATATAGTTACCTAACCTCCCTACAGCATACATCTTATGATATTTGGAATTCTCACATAACCCAAATCACAATCTCGCAATATTGTTCTATGATAACTCAAGAATCTGAACTAAGAAATGAATCCCACAAATACATGAGGCCATATTGGCATGAAAAACATCAAGCCCACGAATTCGCTACGCTCCTAATCTTTCTGCTATCTGAAAATTCTCAATTCTGAAGGAACCAAGATTGGAAAAAAAATTTTAAAAAAATAATTGCAAATCAATTATCCTGGTGATAACAACTGAAATAAAACCGTAACTTTTGCATAGTAAATAAATTGAGATTATGAGCAGAACAACCTGCTAAAACATCAAAGGCAGAAACTCTAAACAAACCCAAGGAAACGAGAATGATTGACCAAAGCCAGCTAGAAAAAGGAAGACTGCTTATTAACACGGATAGAGAAAGCAACCTGAAAACACGAATGCCTGATGATAAAATGGAAGTAATTACAGAAGAGACGTGTATTTGGTGCAATGAAAAGCATATTCTTGGAATTTACCCAACTGTGATATTCATTGGATGAATATATAAAAAAACAAAATGATACGAAATTAAGGTCATTCGCTGTTTCACGTATAAAGGGTATACAGAAATGGGCAACAGAAAGCAGCGACAGCCATCTTTATCTCAATTTGAAGATTCAATTCAAAAGGGTCGATCAAGATATAATTTTGATTGCTTCCTTGTAAATGTTGGAGAGAAAGGAAGGTCGTTGCTGACACGTAATCATGAGACGTTGAGTTTTCGAGAGGATGACTTAGGTGGCGCGCTTTCATTCGACGCGGCTTCTCGTTTTTACACGTGTACATTTTTTTCTCTCTTTTACATTTTATTGTATATTTGAAAACAATAATAACAAACCTTCTGGTTTCGGTCGCAGAGGAAGCATGAGAAAATGCGAGGTACGGTTTGGACATGCTGACAGTTACATGTTTCAGTTATTAACGGTTTATCCAACCGGTAGGTGACCACTGTTCTTGACACTGGTGATCTGCTAGTGCTACTTTTTAATTTGGTTTGATTCGACTTTTAGGCTTCTCACCACTAAAGATGGAGATGAAAGGGAGAATCCAGTGACAGGAAAAGTCTGTAAATGAAATGAACTCACTGATCGATGTGTTGGCATATTCATTATAAAAAATTAAACTATATTAATAGAAACATGCATCTAAAAATGTACAGATTTTGTTGCAGTGGTAATGATCACACGAACAAATATTATATTATGGCTTGAATGCAATGTATAGCTTGATTTTGTGTTTAATATTGTGAACAATCAGTGAGATTTAACAATGTTCACACAAGTAACGTTCCTCTATCTTGTCTTTTATGCTTTGTAAGGAAGCAGGCAGTGTGATTCAGAAGGATGAACTTGAAAAGTCCACATTTCCTAAACAACTAAACGCTCTTCATTTAATGAACAACGCTTGCAATCAATTTCCAGAACAAATTGTGACTTTCACACCTGAGCAACTCTTTACTTCACTCTATAGACATATTCCGATCAACTAAATTTCACGGTTCAAAATGAAGAAATGAAGTATTTTCTTTGTAACGCATGTATAATAAAATCAAGTAGAGTATTCATCTGTTTCATCCTAAATGTTCACATTGAATTTTTCTTTTTTACACATTAAACTGTTCTAGAGGGCGTGCCTACTTTCCCGTGAGGAACAATTGAAAAAAATATGCTCATGGGATTAAATGTATTGTTCTATGAAAGATTATACATTTAACTGCATAAGGAGAAAACAAAATTATATACACGCACTGGTAACATTTTCTGGTGGGCCACCAATAGATTAGCCAGCAGCCAGTACAAAAACAGCAGCTGGATTTTCCATCATCTGGACTTTTGCCATATACAGCCTGTAATAAGAGATGACAGTAAAACAAAGGCAGTATAAGAGACGACATTTTCCAAAAGCATTTTAAGCTCCTCCTCACTCAACTCTCACACGTCCACAAATTTTAAACACTCCACTACACTTGACAACTACGAGAATTAAAAGTTCAGTGATTTTGATATTCCGTATAATGTCACGTCGCTAAACAAATGTTTGACTCTCTGTATTTTGAGATTCTTCATATTTCAGTAGCCTGCATCTCTTAAAATGAATTCTGAGCTTCCGCCCCAGGACAAGAAAAAAAGTAAACTTGTAGTAACACCAGAGACCTGTTGTGTATCATTCAAACGTATATTATGTTGAAGACAAGGCATTACCTGATTAAGGTCCAGAATATTGCTTTGCTCTCTGGTTCAGTGGGTTGAGCAAACAAATCTCATGCTTGACATCTTCAAAAGTCAATGTCAGGAGGGGGCAATTTCCAGAAATTCCATGAATTGTAGTCCTCCTATTATCAACAAGGGCGATAAAGGGTGCAAAGAGTTGTCAGAATCAAGAAAAGATATGTTGAAGGGAAAGCTGAAACATGCAAAGGCTGATTGGGCTTTCAACGTATACAATAAAATTACTTCAAATTGGACAAATAAAGCTTCCAAGACTTGACCTATCTGGAACTTGGTGCACTTGTACGAATAAATTTACGTGGAGGAACGGGAAGAAATTGGGCCAGTCAAGGTAAAGCTCTATGTCTTAATTATTGCCATTAATAGGCAGAATAGCTCCAGATTTAATACAAAAGTCCATCAGGAAAGGAGATCAGAACTAAACCTGCTCAGATGATGACATGGCTGGAAACATGCCGTGCACAAGAGCATGCAAGGAAGTGTACGATCTTGTGTCAACCAGGCGATTCACAGCAACCTCACCCTGCAAATTTAAATCATCAAAAGTGAAATTTAGCACAATTGTATTGATAAGTATGCATAAAGCTTTCTTTCAAGCCTTCAAATTGTCAAGTACCTTGGGATTAATGATAAAAATCTTCCCCTTTGGAATTCCAACCTTGAGGTAGCTAATCTCATCGGTATCTCTATTACCAAAACCAGCATAAAAGGGGTTGCAATCAGGAGGAAACAATGCCCTGATATCCTGGATTTCAAAAAATTAAAATCATTTAAACTTGTCTCCCCTTCAGAAGCATGTCAAAGCTTCAAAGTGGCCCATGTTTTCAAAAGTTTAATCCAAAGTATAACGATTCTACGTTTAATCTATCAGAAAAAAAAACATAGCTACAGTTCACCTGTTCACACGTCCATGTACCCAGCTAGCTTGGCCGTATATTGAACCAAGCAAACCTAAGCCCCTACCCAGTTCAGCTGAACTCAAGGAAATCCCCAAATTTTTGGTGGTCGTGGCAATGTACTCCCATAAGACCAAGCCTAACTACCTGTTATTTAAAATACAAGAATCTGCCTTTTGGAAAACTTGGGACAGGTTTATATTTTGAGTAGGTCTATTCTATGAGAGGTAAATGCATAAGTTAGACATTTAGAGGCCTGCACTATTAAAAAGGACTTCAAGTATGTTTGAGGTTCCATGGGTAAGTCAATAATTGTCAGGAGAATGACTTGACTAGTGGCTATAGGATTCTTTTTCTGTAGTCCTTTAGAATAGCAGGTTGGAGATGCAGATATCTTTGAGAACCGAAGATTTTCAAATGATCATCTTGGATTATAAGCCAGTTATTTATACAATGATTTCAAGCTAAAGAGTTTGGAATAACAGTGTTTGAAATTGCTGTATAATGTAAAATGATAAAAAATTAACCTAAAACTCTGAAATCTATAGAGTAGATTTCTAAATACCACCACAACGTCTAAACACTTCACCAAATAATAATAATAGCACTTAGTCAAAATACTAAATACTAAATACTACTCTTTGGTAGTTGAGGCGTTTTCAAGTTTGTGGGATCTCTCATCCTCTACGTTGTTATCTCCTTCCTTCCTAACCAACAAATTTTATCAAATGGCGAGAGAGAGAGAGAGACTAACCTCCAGGCAGGCGATCTTGAATTCATGAGGAGCCCTTCTAATGACTGGTAAAAAAATGAAAGAACATAAAGACGTTACAACAAGAAACATGTCGGCAAAAAATTATTACAGGCTTATTTATGAAACCTTTACTGTTAGAATTAGAGCATCAGTGAAAATCAAGAAAACCAACAAGATTAATAGGAGCCCAAAACACTCAGCACAAGAGCTAGCTTGGTAGAATGGCAGGAGCCCCGAGTAAATTATGAAAATTATTGGAATACAAACAGTTACCTTCACGATATAGAGAAGGAAAAAGTCCATCAGGAGATATAACAACAGGCCCGTCAGGTAAAGCCTTCCCATCCTACGAAAAAGATAACATAATTTTTGCATGAGAAAGACAGGAAGTGAAAGAAAAGAAACAGAAGTCAAAGGAATTCTGGACTTCACTGGTCCACATTGCATAAACTCCAAATTATGAGTTAAGCCATCATCACCTGCTTAAGATTAACCAGAAACTGTCTAGTAATATAAGCTTGAGCAATTGCGCGTGCACTTAAATACAGAAATTGATATCCATTATCCTGTAACAAATACAAACTGATAAATCAAATACGAGACATGATCATAATCACCAAGTCACAAGTCTAGTTACACACAACATGTAGATAATTTGTGCTTGCACGTCTAGTAGATAATTTAAACATTGTCAACCATACAACTAAGATTCTCCAGGAAGATAAATGGGCTGGAGGGTAGTTTACCCTGTGCGAAGCCCACCTCCAGAATTTCTTTAAGCACATCAAGAAACTATTAACTCTTTCCTAATCCAAGTACATAAAAATGCAACAAAACTGACCTTAATGGCTGAAAACAAATGTGCAACCCCAGTTTGTGACCAATCTATTCCAACCAAGGGCATGAACTGGCCTAGAACATCTGATCTGTAAATGGACATGAGAAATGAAGGAAAACAAACATGGTTAGTCAAAACCTAATCCTTCAAGAACGTAAATTCCAAGAAACCCGACTTCTAAATTTCAGGGGAGAACTAATTCAATGCAAGCTGCGTCTGATCTGGTGAACAAGTAGGGAAAAAGAACACAAGAGAAAGAAATAGGTCTGGCATTAATTAAAAGCGTAAAATTGTTCTATTTAATTATCACGAGTAATATTTTAAAATTTTAAAGCCATAAAGATTAACATACAGGAAAAACTAATCTTGCTACACCCACTTAATTTCTACTCTCCACATCTTTAACTCCACCTATCGAGAAGGCCGTAGAGAGTTGGGACCAAATTTCTTGCAATAAATTTATTTAAATATTTATATTAAGGTTCTAATAGTCATGAAACATTATTTTCAACGCAAACCATATTTAAGATGGTGGCATGGTGCTCATGCGTACTGCTTTTACATTTCATACAACAAAGTGAAAATTATGAAATTTTGCAATCATTTGAACATCACAAAACCTTAGAACTGCAAGAATCCAAAGACTTACTTTGTTATTGTTCCATCAACATCAGAGATCACAATCCGAGTGTTCCATTTCCACAAAAATATTCTAGCATCAACCTGTTGAACAACACAATTTTACAAAAATTGTGGAAAACAGAAGTGCAAAATGGAAAAGAATAAAGAAGTTAAACACGGAAAATCTCATTAAGTAAATCTATTGAGTAACCTTCTGCTTCCCCAGCACCGAAGTGGAGAATGTGAAAGTGACCTCGTTGCTCCCTTCCTTCAGATTCAAGGATGCCAGCTCTTCAGATGTTGGAGTAACAGCCTTTACCATCTTCTTTGAAACCTTGCCATTAATCACATTTTTATTTGCGTCTACCCCCGCATTTCCCTCCAAAACGTTTTCAGAATTAGGACTTCTGGTATTATGTAGAGCTGGCGGTGTTGCTTTCCTGGATCTTGATCTTCTGAAAGGGAAAGGCCAAAGTCTCCAGCTTCCACTGGTAGTAACAATGGTTTCCGATGCATCCCCTACATGAGATTTCTCAACTCGATCAACAGCTATCATGTCTTTTGGTTCCAATATGTTTTCACTTCCAAATGCTGCCATTCCTAAAACAATAGGACCAGCTGCATCCCATGGAAAGTAACGGCCACCAATTCTAACAACAAGCCTATCATTCTTCAAAATTGCAGGACCTAATGATGTAAATTTATCTAAATCCAGCTTTTCAGCATCAAATGCTTGAGAAGCAGCTTCAGCTCCCATTCCTTCATGTAACAGGTGTTTGCAAAGGGATATCTCTGCATACAGCAAAATGCATGAGACTCTTATTGGTTGCTGCATAAGGAGCACTTAAACAACTATATTACAAAAAGTAAATTAAAGCATGATAAACAATGATTTAGCGATACGAACATTTTAAAACTGGAATATCTATATTTCCTACTGCCTACAATGAGGAAATATCATGAATGACAAAGGATGAAAAAAACCATTGTTTAGACAGAGCAACATTAAAAGCTTACTCTGATAACTAGATCCATTTTGGTTTATTGGAAATAGATAAAAACAATTTAGTGCATCATTTTAACAATGCCAATGAATGCAGATCCAAGGACAAACATCATAGTACACTTACCTACAGAAAGATTGCTGAGACCACCATGCATATCTTCCAAAGGAAGAGTATCTTTGTCTTTGGAATGACCCTGTACCAACAGGTTATCCTTACCTGTCTCTGAATTTGTAAAGGGTGTCCCATTCCTGTGTTGCATATTCCACTCCAAGGATTTATATTTCAAGTCCAGTGAATGGCTTAGAGAAGAGAGGTCCTCTTTATCCAGATTATTAGCATTAGACCACAAATTAGGTAAAGATTCCGCTAGCCGCTCAACTTCTGCACTCGCAACATTATGGCCTTTTGGAATACAAATGGGACTTGATGTTAACTTCGAATTTTCTGTCAACTTTTCAAAATGACATGATCCCTTATTTTGAATTATGGTACTTCTAGAGCTATAAGATTCATTATTTATGTTAATCCCTTCTGGACAGAATGAAAAATGATTGTCCCTACTCATGGCATCTGGAAAACCTGACTCGCCTAGAGATTCTCTGGGTTCTGAATCCTCCACATCACTGAAGAAAAACTGTTCTTCTTCTGAACTCTCTGGTACTGGAAGGCCACAATGCCCATTAAGTTCTTCAGAATCGCTGTCTGTCTCTAGAGGACCTTGGCGCTCATTCCTCGTAATTCCATTCCCAATCCTTAGTTCATCTTGAATCTGATCAATCGAATTGCTAAAACCAGACATGGAACCGATGGCCATTGATTCCATTTCAAGTGAATTAAGCACTGGGTCAACAGAAACCATTTGAGTAAAGGGTGACACGTTCACTGGCACCAGTGAATTAAGCACTGGGTCAACAGAAACCATTTGAGTAAAGGGTGACACGTTCACTGGCACCTCAAGGTTTGCTTCAGCATGGCCGCTAATTGAAGACTGAATCTTATACTGAGAATTATTATGAGATTCTAGGTGTCTTCTCTCCAGTCCAATACCCTGAACTTGAGGGTTAACTGTATCCTGTATGAAAACTTTCACCCACTTCAGCGCAACAAAATCAGAATTTATCAAATACATATGAAGCAAAGAAGAACAGTCTACATATCTGAGCGTATCTGAAGACCAGTAGAGCTCAGAAAAAATGCTTAAGATTTTGGATCAAGATAGATAAAAGCATGACCATGGATAACTATCAAAGATCAGACATGGTTCATGGAATGTTCCACAAGCCAGAGAATTAGAATCGAGCTCTAAGTGAATAAACCCTTTTTTTTTTTTTCCTTATTAAAGGCAGAAAAAACTAACAGAAATTGTCAAGGCATACATAACTCATTCGTTATTGCAACACGTAAACCTGGATAAAGACAGCTACTTGCACATTCCACACACTGGACCCATAAGAAGGATGCTTATTTAAAATCATAGGAGCTAAGGCTCTTGCTTTTGTTTGCAAACAGAGAGGTCTCAAATACAAGAAGACAAATTGATATCATGGTGATTTCAAGCCATTAAACTCTCAGTAAGATGACCTATTTTTATTTTTGAAAGTGATGAGAAAGTATAATTAAGAGTATTTACCTCAATTAGTCGCTCAGCTGTTACATGCAATGTCTGATCACGAATATGAATTTCCCTAGGTCCTCCACTTGCAATATAAAAAGTTTCTTCGAACTGTTCTTTCGAAATATCCAACTCCAACATTGAACTCTCAGATTTCTGACAATATCTGTGGTGTTGAACCAAATGGGATCCATTTTCCTCCTCAGAAGCACTAAAACGTGGCAATAAAACATCAATATCATTAGAAACCCGCTCGACCAATTTCTTCTGAGGACATCCTTCAAACATGTCTACAGATTGTGAATCAGAACAAGAGACCTCAGATATTACATCCTCAGCATCAACATCTTGGCCAGCAACCTGTAGATTAGACTCATCAATATTTTTTGATATTTCAGATATCTCCACCAATTTCTCTTCCAAATCATTCTCATCTAACAGGAAAGTTTCAACAAGATCAGCTGCAATCTCTGCACGCTCCAATGAACTTATCCTGACTGCCTCAGTACCATCACCTGCCTTCACAAGACCATCGTTCTCCATTGACCCCTGTCCGAAAATAAGCCCAGATATCCTTGATTGATCCGAATTAGCCCTACCTACAATCTTTCCATTACTTGCATTAATCTGGTCTCTTGAATTGTTACTGCCATCATAATTGCAGCTTTTGGACTTCATAGGTCTCCTGCTTTCCTGAGATTGGTCTTCCATCTCGTCACTTGAAGATGATGAAAAACAAATAGATTCCCCTTCTCCTTCTAACTCCCTAAGGAAGTAAGCTTCTCCTCTTTGATCCAAAATCATGTGAAAATTAGTATCAATTCCATTAACAGAAATGGTAACTATCTTCTCTCTTGCTTTTAGAACCCCTTGAAATTTCCCAAACCGAACATACCAAGGAGAGGACTTGAAGCTTCCATCTGGCTGCTCAACAACAATAATATCAACAGCTCCACCAAAAGGGTGAAAGGGGCCAGAGACAGTGTATACACCTCGGGTGATGTAGCTGCCTAGCCTCTCTACAGCATACATCTTATTACACTTGGATTTCTCAGATTACATATAGCTCACATTTAGTTATAACTTAACAATTTCACCAATGTTGGACAGCCCCACAAGCTTCGTGGGGCTCAAAACTTAAACCTTGCTTCCAAATCTCCAAAATCTCAACCCTGAAACATAAT
The DNA here is from genome assembly GCA_948192965.1 of Dalechampia spathulata. Taxonomy (NCBI): domain Eukaryota; kingdom Viridiplantae; phylum Streptophyta; class Magnoliopsida; order Malpighiales; family Euphorbiaceae; genus Dalechampia; species Dalechampia spathulata. Next base: position 12,809 of record CANYBF010920140.1, on the reverse strand, counting down.
TGGAGATCGAAGGTTAATAATCGTGCGGATAAAAGATTCAAAAAGTCAAGCATTGCATGAATTGCACAACATTTTCAAAGTCACTTAACTATTTAAGCACCGGTGAATAATTCATCGATTGTCACGATTTTCACCCAAGTTGGTAAGGAATCTTGATAGGAAAATCTTTCACCATCTATCTTACAACGGTCATGCAAAAAAGAATAATTATTTATCACCAATTTTAAAGAGTTTATTTGCGTTCCAATTAATCGCTAACAAGGAAGCTTGCAGCAAGCGATCAGAACTGATGAACGCCTATTACTGAACTTAAAGAAGAAAAACTAATCACGCATTTTCAGCTCCATCTTAAAAATGTGAAGCATGTAATCTTGAAGCAATCTTGTTTCTTTAACACATCCTCTATCTGTTACACAACATTGTACAACTTCATTAACTTTACATTAAAATTACAACTCATGAGATATGATGATTTCATTTCAATTTCTACATCAGATCATCAAAAACATGCGTGTATACCGAAGAAATAAAATTTTGAATCAATATATTGAGTAGGAAATAAAAGAAAGAAAGAAATTACCTTACTCCCTGCTTGATTGTACAGCAACCGATTACAATAAGATAATGCCTCAAACACGACGTCGTCAAAGAAGGCCTAGCAGCAGCAGCAGCGACGCCGGTGACTAGTAATCGATATAAATGAGAGTCGGAGAAAATGAATGATATCAAGTACTGACGTTGGGAAGAGGAATAGTGATTACACCAATTTTTGTAGGAGAATGACTTTTATTGTACATTCTTCACCCGGAATTCACCGACTTCATACCATCTAACTCTTAATAAATAATTATCAATTTCATATTATAAATTATAAATATGGATAATCACTGCATTGCCATGTTTAATTGCCAGCTCAGCAAAATAAAAAGAAAAGTCGGAAATGATTTTGTCAAGGAAAATAAAAAATAATAATAAAATTCCTTGCTTAAAGTCATTGTTTTATTTTTTATTAAGTAATTTTTTTAACGTGCGTATCATGAAGAATTTAAAATGTTTTTTTTAATGGGGTAACTAAAAGGAAATAATTAAAAAATTACCGAATAATATAATATAATTATAACAAATTAGTAATCATTTTATCTTTTACTAAGTATAAAAAAAAAAACACTTTCTAAAACTTATAGATTTAAGTTTAACCCTCCAGATTGAATTAAAAATAATAATAGATTTTAATTTATTATTCATTATAAAATTACATCATTTCTAATATTTTGTTCATATTTATTTCAAATATTTAAAATATAAAAATGGGGAAAAATGGTATTCTTTCATTTAAATTTATATTATTAAATTAATTTGATAATTTTATAACCAGCGGAAGCCACATGTGAGGCGGCATGCATGGTTTGACATGTGCATTATAGGCTCCTAGCCTGTGTTGTTTTCTAGAAGAACCGTGGTTCAATAAAACACCCACACATTGACTGGTCAAAATTTCACACTTGAATGGGTCTTTCTCTAACCAGATGTCGTTCCATTAACCATTATTATTCACTTCAGAGCCCAATAATTCCCTAATGGGCCAATACGGGCTTGCTCCTTTCTCTCATGGGCAATTTTGGAATTTTATATCCATATCATATCCTGAATCAACCATGGATCGGACCTTCCTCAAGCAAGCCGGATCTATGAAATTACTTTCATTCATCTCGTCCTTTATAGAATCGATCTCTTTTAATTGTATAAGAATATATGAAATTCAATACACCCGTAAGTTGTAGCTTGCTTATCGTCTTTGTTTGCATATTATCATTTAAAATATACGAAATGTCAAGATAATACGTATGGAGTAGGACTGGTCAGGAGAAAATGCTTTCTGCTTTCACCTGGCACATCTGTAAGCAGGAAAAAGGAAAAAGAAAAAGGGGAAAAGGGTGATCATTCTTTTTGTTGCAATTCAGAAGAAGCAGAAAGATAAGATAGATAGCTTGGTTAATTTATTAGAAAGAATGTAGGTGACCATGATAAAGACTTGTCTCTCCATGCTTACGTTCTTCCTGCAGGGCTTTGGACGCACTTCCCTGGAGCTCTTTTCTCCTCCTGACCTTGGTGAAAAAAATAATACCGGGAAGTTGCATGTGAGTGGGTTCGAATCTTAGGTAGGATACGTTAATAATGGATTATAATCATGGATATAAACTCCTGTGATAAGAAAGATGGGCAGTCACTCATCAGTCATGCATACATCATATAGTATAGTTGGTTTAAGTAAGGAATCAAACATTTGATTTTCTTGTTCAATCTAATCAAAAGTCCAAGTTTTCTTTCTGATTTTCTTCATACTATATTAATAATAAGAAAAACCCATTTTGAACAGCTATCTTTATTGAAAATTTACTTATGAACTTGCAATCAGTGATGTGATTTGATGATGGAGAGATATTAGATTGAAAAGACTTGGGTTTTAATAAATAAAATCATTAGACCCGCAACCTTTGGGAACCGAATACGTACCCATTTCCTAGTAATTGCCCTTTCTAGTGGAATAGTGGACCCCTCCCTCCTTTCTCCTTTCCCATTTACCCTATCCCACTTCAGGATTTGCTTCGTCCTATACCTCCTTTTTTTTTTTACTTCTGATGCACGGCCATGCAATGCAATGAATAAGACTATTAATGTATTTAATATTATAAAATTTAATTTTTCATATAAAATTATAAATTTATTAATATTATAATAATATTTATTGATTTTCATTTTCAATAAATTTATAATTTTATATGATAAATTGAGTTTGTATAAAATTGTTGAATGATAATGTTTAGAGGGTCAAATAAGATATTTATAATTATTATTGTAATGAAAATAAAAGGGTACATCGATGTAAGCAGTTAATCCAAGAGGAATGATGATGTGAGAGCGTTGTATGTGCAAAGCATGAACAAGGGAATGGAGTGGACAACTCCTGCTGCAAGAGAAGGATCTCAGAATCTTGAAAGAAGCTGCTAATCCTTTAAAACCCAACTTATTGATTAAATTTTAGAAACTTATTTCATGCTTATTTTAGTGGTTGATTTTTACAGACCATTTTTATAGACAAGTGTGCAACAAATTGACTAACAGCAGCAGAACTTGAAAATTTGGAAAATCAAACGCAAAATATTAAGTTAGTTAGCATTTGATCTTCTCTTCAGCGGCAATGGATTTTTTGCAATGAGCAATTGCTGCTTGAATCGCAGCCTGCAACTCGTCCATGGTACTATCACTGGTAGTAGAAGAAGGAATGGCTGTAGTCGCTACAAGATGGCCACTGTTAGTCGGAGATGTCCTCATGGAAGCTGGAGCTGAATATCCAACTCTTCTTCCTCTGAATTCTTGCTTGTTTTTCCAGCTTAAATTGCCTGAAAACGAATAGGGTTGTCTTTGGAATTGGAGATTTTCTCTTCTTCCTTTGAAAAAAAACAATGGCCTCATCATTCTTACATACCTTTTCAGTATGCGACTTACTTCAAATCTTAACCTTTTCTTTTGCTTCTCTTTGGCTTCTTTATCTCCAACTTCAAACCCTTTTCGCCACCCGAATAACGAGAAAGATTTTGGCTTGCTGCTGCTTCTGGTCTTGGTCTCATCACCATTGTTGTCATTGATGTGGTTTTGAATATCGCTATCCCCATTATCGCTTTGAATATTGTTGAAGCCATATCCATGACAGCCAGTAGATTTGTCGTTGTCGATGAGTTTCTGATCATCTATAAATTCCCTGATGGGCAAAGTGAAAGTGTCCAATGAAGATCGAGGAGAGACAGGAAGGTGAGAGAGGAGATGAAGAGGAAGCAAATGACCATGAAAGAAAATGTCATCAGCAGGAGACAAGTCAATAGCAAAAGGAGGGGCTTTGCTAGCTGATTTATGATTGAAGTCACCATTATTAGAAACCGGTGTTGAAGAAGAATGGACAGAAGGATCAAAAGAGAATTCATGAGAAGGAGAAGAAGAAGAAGAAGAAGAAGGTGGTGGCGAGGTAGATGATGCTATTACAGGAATGGTATCTTCTGCTTTTGCCGCTTCTTCTTCATACAACGTGTCCTTGGTGTTTCTGTGATGTTTGGACTCCATAACACACAGGAATCACGCAACAAAGGCCGAGAATGATGACGATAATAATAAGGAGATCTGATTCTGTACCAAGTAACGAGCAGAAGCTCTTTTCTATTTGGGCCTACAGATGATGCCAAACCTCAGAGAAAATTGGGGAGCGATAAGGGCATGAAGAAGGCTGTGGTGAGACAGAGAAAGAAAAAGCAAAGGAGAGAAAGAAAGAGAGACAGAGTCTTATCAGTGTCCAGTTGGATATAACTGTCTTTAGTACAAAATTAGCAGCCCATAACTTAGGCTTATCTTTTCTTCCATTATTCTTGCTTCCTCTCATATATTTTCCCTAGAAAATTCGATCTATATATTATATATATATATAAATTAAGAATATAAATAAATTTATCTCATGTTTCCATCTAAGAATAACAAATTTGATCTCTCAATATTATTTTCTTATATTTATATCAATATAATATTTTCCTGATACTTCCTATGATTTAAATATCGATAGCTACCATATTTACTATAAATTACTATGAATATCAATATACAAATTTGAAAACAAATATATTGGTTAAAAATGAAAAAAATAAATTATTGAAATTTATAATATATATTTAATTAACAACAATTAATTGATTTTTTCAATAAAAATTTAATTAAAAATAATTATTTACATATAAAAATATTTAGTTGAATTATTTAAATAAAAATTTAATCAAAAATAATTATTTATATATAAAAATATTTAGTTGAATTATTTAATTGAATGAAAATCGATAGTTAATAAACAAAAATGATAATAATAGTGATTATTTGGTATATTTTTGAAATGAATTAAATTTGGATAATAATGATGATGCATTTAATTAATATATAAAAAATGAAGATGGGGTGGGAAGATGGAGGAGAAGGCATGTACGGGGACGGGGGGGGGGGTGGGGGGTGGGTCCGATGTGAAAATCCAACAGCTGTTAGAAATTGCAGGAAGAGGGAGCCAAACCCACAAACATCCAAACTTGCCTACACAAGATGGAAGATTAGATTAGATTGCCTTCCCAATAATTATTTCGTTTGGTTATGTGTCTTAATTTTTAATCTTTTTTTTTTTTTTTGGTTTTAGTTTCCCAATTTTAAGGTGAAAATGTGACAGTGGACACAACCGAGTCATCTTCGGCTACATGCCATAAACAATTTGGCACCCTTTTCCATAGGAATCTTTGGTTACATGGTTCCTCTCTCCTATCTTACGACCTTTTTTATGTTTGATTTCTCGAGTTCCCATCATGCCCTCGTGTTTATCATTAAATATCATAGAATGAACCAAGATGATGATGGGTGGGAGAATGATAAACGAGTTTGGCTTTAAAAGGGAAGTCAAATGGACGGGGAAAAAGGGAAGCAGCAAGATATGAACACAGGAATTAACTTAAAGGTTGAAGTCAAATCTTGAAACTGAGCAGTCAATCTTCTGTTTCGTTCTTATCTTTTACGTAATTTTCTTCTTGGACATGTAATATGATGGAGGAAGAACATGAATGATAAATCAGAAGGATTAAAAGGCAATATCATCCAACAAGGAGGGGAGATCAATCAGAAGTAGGAGGAGTACAAAGAATGATAAGACAGAGGGAGAGGGGAAAGCGGGAAAAATGATGTTGGAAGGAGGGTGATAAAGAGGGGTGTGGTCTAGATATTCAAACAGACAAGCAAAGTTTCACAGTTAGGTAAAGAAGGTAGACCCACACGCACGTGTACAATAATGTGGTCCAAAATTGAAAGTGTTAGATGGAGCATGGGAATTTTAATGGTATAGTAATGGTCAACATCTCAATCATGGAGGCATTATTTGGAGGGAAATTGAGGGGAATCACAATATTTAATAATAATAAGAAGGAACAGTAAAAAGGGGAGAGTGGTAGTATCGTCTCATCTAAGACAGCGTCCTCTCATATATTAAATATTATTCTACAATGTTGTTCGTATGATAAAGATAAAGCAAGTTCGCATACCAACAAACATTTCGCATTCAATCTCCATTATGCAATATGAACCTTTCCCTTTTCTGCTTTTCCCTCTCCCCACTCATCAATTTCTTCTTCTTTCCTTCTTTCTTTCTCCAGTGGACTAATCCAGTCCAGTAGAAGTAGGAGGAGGAGAGAAAAGAAGCAATAATAAATAGATGGGTAAATATAAAAAAGGCAACAAGTGAAGATGGTAATAGAAGCCAACCTCTCTCAAAATCTTTGGCACACGTGATGAGTTTCGTCGAATGTTAAAAAGGTATTTCAGTGCATGCATAAGAGTTTGGACATTGAATCTTTTTATCTTCTTTGTGTATATATATATATATATATAATTTGGTTTATGCAAAGCCATTTTGGTATGTTAGCGGCAAAGCTAAGTCCACAATCACTGCATTTTCCAGAACAAAAAGGACCCACAAACTGGAATAGCAAGACGATACGATACGTTTATGACAAATAGCCTTTTGCTTTGATAATGGCTTGGAAAAATCACAGCATTTATTGTCTCCATTATTAAACTAATAATAAAAAAATTGTTATCCCAAAGACTTTGAAGCATATGAAGCAAGGAAATTTCTGATATTGTAGTAAACCAGAAGATTTGTTGGTATTTGAGGTGAAATTCATGCTGCAGTATAAGATGGGGATGCATAAAGGGAAATCAGATGAAACCAAAGAGAAGCATACAGATACGTCACAATTAGAAAGCTGGGAATTCACGTGTAATTTGACTACCAATAAAGAAGGAATAAGTAAAGGTCTCCAATATGGTCCCAATCCCGCTATGCCACGGAAACCAGTTTACCGATAGAGATGTCCATTGACTACCACTTTATCATGGCATTAGCACCAACATGGATTGCATCGATTAACAAAGCCAACTCTTCTATTTATAGCGTTTAGTTTCTTTTCTACTTGATAAATTAAGGTTCAATATAATGATAATACTGCATGAGTAATGTCATACAGCAAGCTCATCACACTCCCTATATAAACAAATATTACACATGAAGGCTGTCATGAGTTGATGTCAGCTCTATTAACAACAGAAGAATGAACTCGAATGGGAAAACTAATAATCATAATCTTTGACGTCTTACTATGAACTGTTTAGCTTACCATAATAAGTCTTCCATGAATCATTTGAGATGGAAAGCACGATTTTTGCTACTTCGGAAGGCGAATGTCTTCATGGTGCCAGATGACTATAACTCTTTCTCTTCTGATTGAAGCACAGAAGCCAAGGGAGAGAGAAATCAAAATGGATCGTTTCAACACGAATGGCTCAAAACCCCCTCATGAGAATTGAGGGGAGCAGTCACTGTGCGAAAGTTCCATCTTTCCAATTATGTTAATAAACTTAGCAAAGCAAACGTGGAGAGATGAATAGCTAATCACTTTCGCTACTGTTCCTATCTGTAACAACAAAAAAGAAGTAAATTTTAAGAATATTTAACAACACTTTCGTAAACAATGTATAAAGAAAAGAAGTTTGAGAGCTGTTATACCTCCTGATGCTCTCTTCCCTTCCATGGCTTCCTTTTTCTCTTGGCAACTTGAGCAAAGGAAGGGGCCATCCCAGGGACGCAACTTTCTTGAATTAGACGTGCCAGCGTGTATTGAAATACCCTCTTCAGGTTTTATCTCTACTTGACAGACTGCACACATAAACAATTTAAACATGTTGCAGATAGGGTACTTCGTGTCTAACCTGCATTCCAAAAGAACATACCTCAAGTCAAAAGGCAATAATAACTCATGGATGGCAGACCAATAACTGATGGTTAGTACTCCTATTCATACAGCAAGCATTCAGAAGTAAAGAAAATCCTTAGTATCTTTACAATGCGGACCTTTCTGAAAGCATGGCTGATCCTTCTTCAAACAATTCCTCTACCACATCTGGTTCAACATATGCTTTACCAACATGAGAGGATGACTCGGTGGATTTTCTACGAAACATGGACTTCAACACTCTTTTTACCTGCTTCTTTGGCGCTGGCAAAGGAGCAGCTGGCTTTTCAGGTGGTGATATATCGATAACAATGCAGGTCGTATCATCTCTAAGACCTTTCACCTGCACTGCTTCCTGCAAAAAAAATACACAGATAAGCATGACATTAGTAAATATGCCATGTACTTCTGATATCCATTAGTGAGCAATGGCTCGCTGGATAAATATTGCCTTCCCACTAGTGATAATAATAATAATAATGAAGGCATTTCATAAGCTGCATTTGGTAAAATTGACCGATAGCAGCATACCCTGACAATTTGGGCAGCCGCAGCTTCGGCCGGCATCCCACGGCTGCAATCAAGAGCTATTTCTGCAGATAAAGCATCCCAGACCCCGTCACTTGAGATGATAATTCTACCGCCAGCCGTCGATAACTGTAAATTTGGAAGATTCATGAGAATAAGAAGCAACCACAACAAAAATTCTATGGATTCAGTTACATCTCTCAGAGTACAAGGAGAAAATGCATGAGGCATTTTTTAATTGATCGTGTTAAAAAAGCCAAGGCACAGTGAAGAAGCTATGCTGATTCAAGTAGGAAACAGAGTCAAGACCCAAGTCTAGCAACAACAGATTTGCTATCTAGATTGCTTAAAGCACCATCAGGTTCCAATCACCTTTTTCCAAGAATACAAATGGATAAATTTTCAAAGAAATAAGTTACATCAAGGAAAAAGGGGTGTTAAAAAAGCCTTGCACTACATATTGGAAGTATATTTGGAGTGTGGTATGCAAATAAAATTCAAACGAGGCACTTAAGTAGAACAATGGAGTTTGCGAACAGTGTTCCGACCCAGGTGCGATGCGTATTCTGTAAAGGATACTGAAAGCATGTAGAAATATAATGTATACATGAAAAAGGAAAGTAGAGTGAACCTTGACTTGCTTCACATAAGGTACAGGAACAATGTATTCGCCTATATCGACATCTCCAATGGATCGTGAAAGACACAAGCCGCCAGGCCAACATCTCAAAGGGCCAATCTACAAGAGCATTGCAACACTAGCTTGAAAACCCCATTCAGTCTATGAAAGGAAACCACATACAGTTTTAACTGAAGAAAATCAAGTTTCCAATCTTATTGCATAAAACCAAACGCACATACTGACACATATCAGTTATAAATCAATACTAATATTCTACTTCTCATAATTGATAAATTCTGCTAAAAGTCCACTTCAATAATGAATAATTAGAGAGGATGGTGCAAGAAAAAATATTATATGGGAAATTTTAAAAAACTTCATCACTGGTGACTGATGTAGAAGCTAACATGATTTTTTCAGTAATCACTTACCTAACTGAAGACTAATCATTTAGCTACCTTTCTTTAGAAAATATCTTTTAGCAATAGTAAAATGATTATAGCTAAGATATATGTGGTCTATCTTGATTCTAATTGCAAGATTAAAAACCTTGTAATGGACACCAATTTACCGAAATGACAACTGATCGAAATTGTATATTCGAAGTGAGGTAGGAGGCTACGTTGATCCACAATTATGTAATTTAGAACTACCATTGTTTACAAAATTAAGTCAATTTAACTCGTAGGGTGACAAACGAGCAACAAGAAAAGGAAAAGCTTGTGTATTCAGCGATTTCAAACTAAGAAGGATATTTGAAGTAAGAAGATAGATACCTCAGCACCACCCCCAGTATTTAGTCGTCCCACTTCACCGCCACTAGCTGTGATACGCTCCCGCCTAATGAAGCATGAAATTCAACATTAAGAACAAGGGAAACAGCTATACAAGTCATAGCAAATCATGCAACTGACTTACTCTTCTACATTGCATTCAAGCCTGTGATCTGCTGACAAGTAATAGACATCACCTTGAGCAGATTCTAGAATGCTGCGGGAATCACCAACAGATGCAACAGTTACAACCCATCCTTCTATAATTACGAAGGTGACGGTTGTGCCAGATGTTTGCGCTGAAATGGCAAAAGACATAAGAATCAAATAATGGTAAATGTTCTTTTCTCATATCATAAATAGCTTCAACATATCGGAACCAAAAATGAATAATTTGTTCTTCAAAATTAAAAATTATCACTGCAAAATCTCCATGCACAACAAAGATGACATTTCCAAAAGCATAGAAGATCAGTGCGCGGCCAAATTGGATGTTATATCGATCATCCAAGAGAGTGTTAATTTTTCAGATCATCTCATACGCAAATTGATCAAGAATTGACCAATGAATTACCTTTCATTTGAAAATCTTTATCTGTTTTAACAAAGCCAGCAACCAAAGCCCTCGGCAGAGCTGCTACCCATTCGTCTCTATTAAGATCTAGAGGCATGGCAGCTATTACATTATTTAGAAGATTCTCCTTTGTATATATTGCAGCTGCAGACCCATTATGTCCATCAAACAACTGCAACAAAAAATCACATCAGAAACGTAGATATTTATCATCATGAACGGAATAAAACAAGACACTCAATTAATTTGTTTGTTTGAATTAAGAACTACTTATACGTTAAAAAAATTACCCCAAAAACAGAATAAGTGCTAGAACCATCACCAAGATCCCTTTGACACTCGGTCTTCAGCAATATGAAGTCCTCTCCTTTTTTACTCTGACTGGCTTGCCCATACAAAATTTCAGGATTTTCCACTTTCTCATTAGCTAATTCTCGCTTTAGCAACACCGAAAGCGGCACTGTTTGATGCTCCCTTGCTGTTGCAGCCATCATTCTCACAAAGAAATCACCTAATCAAACTTTTAATTCTTCAAAATTCTCCGCTTAAGATGTAATCTGGAAACCAATTTGATAACAAACTCGAGGAAATATTCTAATTTCTACTAATATTTCAATAAAAACGACAACGTTTTACACTTGCAATCAAATTTGTAAGATTGATCGATAAATCCAGATCAATGTAGAGACTTTCTCATCTCAAAATCGCTGTAATCACTCCAATGAGACAAATCTTGTTATAATGGAGACCAGTTGTGAAAAAAAAAAAACACCCAAAACGATGACAAGGAATTTACAGTGAAAGCTATGGAAAATTCGGTTTTTATTGGCAAAAAAATGTATCACACGCAAAGAAACGAAGAAAGAAGGAAGACGAATAAGAAGGAAAAGATGAAGCATGAGAATAAAATGATAGCTGTCGCTGTGATCGAGAAACGCGGATACCAGCGTACTGCAAATATTCCATCGTTGAAACTAACAGAAAACAAGAAGGAAAGAACGATATGCACAAAATGCGTTTCTTTTAAAACAAATTAATCACCACATTAGTTATTTTAATTATACTTAATTAGTACATAATTAATATTAATCTCACCTTTTGTTTTTGTTTAATGTCGTAAATTCTGACGTGGCAAATACGCAGCGTTTTTGGAAGAGGAAGAGGGCCGTTTCGTTGAGCCAATTGTCGTCAACGCATCGACGACTCTGGTATCTGTGCTCCTTCGTTGTAATTGGACGACTTAGTCATGGTCAATCATAATCATCCAAAATCAATTTTAAAATATTATATGAAAATTAAAAAAATCATAAAATTCATTTTCAAGCAAAAATAGATAGATAAATAAATAAATCTAAGCCGGTCGTTTTAATTATTAAGGAACTCATAAGTTAAAATAAATACTTTTTTTAAAAAATATGTGAATGCTTTGTTTATTAGACCAATAATGGACCCACATTGTTTCAATAAACCGGTTTTTTCTTTCAATCAGTCATTACAACCTAATCCCTTGACTTTCTATCGTTGGATCCCCGAAATTTCAGGCGCCAGCTATCATTATCGATTGCAATTAACAATATAACTAAAAGTTAATTAACTTAATTAATCCTTTTTTGGAGCTAAAAACCAACCCAAAGAGTTAAACGATGCAATAATTAACAGAAAATACCATACCTGATATATTTAATTAGGTTGGTCTTTCATTATACTTGGATATTTTTTGTATTTCTACGTTACAATCAAAATAGTTCTAAATTATTATTAATCATAATATCATTATTATTTTATATATCTATTTAATATCACGTAATTCATGTAGATTTATAGGAAATGTTATTTCACAAACTTCATTATTATTATTTAATTTATATATGATGATATAAATTCTTGAGGGTTTATCTTTGGGACGTGAGGACCGAGCTGAGGGTGGAAATCTGACCATGTCAAAGAGATGACTGGGTTCAGGGATAGGCTTATTTGATGGGATTGTATTTATTAGGATAGCTGGAGGAAGGGGTCCAGCCTCCAAGTCTTCCTCTCTCCTCGACAGCTACATCCCTCACACATCACAGCTCACCAAAAAGCAAGCCACTCCCGGTCACTCCAACCCACCTTAAACGTTATAAATAAATATCGCTCCCTTCTTCTCTGTAATTCACCAACCAACTACAGAACCCCTACGTAACATTTCCGGCTAACCGTTAACGTTATGGATTTAACTTCAATAGACTCTCCAGAAAAGAACGAACAACTCAGACCCGAAATCTTTAAACGTTAGTTTAACATGTTTTGGGATGATAATACAAAGATTTGACTTATACTTGTTAGTATTAAATGATGAATGGTGGACCTTTTGGCTTAGTTTTATAATTGGTAGTGCTACACTATGAGGAGGACGGGGATTGGATGAGAACTTTTATTGCAATTATTTTACATTTATGATTGGACGTTAGCAGTGC
>CANYBF010920103.1:0-11503 GCA_948192965.1 Dalechampia spathulata | reverse complement strand
TAATTATCCTAATCTTCAGATGGAAGAGTTCTAAGTGTCCTCAATCACGTTTTCGTACAGCTTAAGGAGTTAAAATCCAAATAAAACTCGTCCTCGTCAAACTCCAAAACTCGTTGAGATTTGTCGTTTTGACATCCCTTATTCCCGCAAGCGGTGTCAGCTTCCAGCTCGCAGGAATTTGAGTTGGAGTAAACTTCTTCCTTCCAAAACGCACTGTTGTCAGGTCGTATCAGCCCGTCTTATGCCCATAAGCGATGTCTTGAAACTCTAAAATCCAAATAAGCTCTAAATCGTCCCAATTAAGCACGTTTTCCAAAACTCACCGTTTTTGACCTGTAAAATATGAAATATACAGAAGTCAACTGTTCTAATAAATAAATAGTACTAAAATGGGTGCTTTGTGGGCATAAAACATGACACTTTTACGCTCGATCAGCTATTCAATTCAACATAGATGATTAAAGCTGTGAGAAAACTAGTGAATCTAACAAGAAAGGGCAACATGTCAATTAACAAACTGGATTTTCAGACTCAGTTAAGATTAGCTCAACATGTCAATTTATTACAATTGATTTTAAGAATAACAATCAATCCAACATGTCAGAAAGCTGTTGATTATTTTTTTTCTCTCGTCAAGGCATGTTCTATGATTGGAAAATTATCCATTAATTTTGCATAACTGTAATTTTTCTTTTATTATTCATTTAAAATTACATTCAATATGAATCAACTATCATTTACTTAATAGATATTTTTCAAATTTAAAGCCACTTGAATGAGAAACATGTTTCCTCAATGGAGATGTTTATCTACTACCAAGACCAAGTCTTTGGTGGGTTCATGTATATTTATAGAACAAACATATCATATACTCGCCATGTGCTTGTGCTTGTTATGGATTTTCATCTTAGTCTCATCTTTGCATTGTTCTTGGTGAGTATTGGTTTCTTACCAAATATAAGTTAACTTATATGTACATTATATATCTTTGCTTTAATGAAATTATCACATAGTTTGATCATTCTTATTACAGCTTTTTATCAATGGAAGTCATGCTGCCCATCCTGCAGAATTGTATTGGAAATCCTAGTTACCTAACACTCCGTTGCCTAAAGCTATACAACAACTTCTCCAGCTTCCAGGTTAGTTCTGAACTTCCCCATTTAGCTTTCCGATTTATTCAAACGTTGATTACCATGGAAAGTAATCCAATTATTTTATTTGGATCATGGAAGAGAAGGGTGAGGATATAATATGATGTGATGGTTTAGCTATTTAACTAAAATTAGCTTATAAGTATATTAGATTTTTAGACAATATTTAGTTAAAAAAATTTATAAGTGATCGATAAATAGATGAATATTTAATAAAAGAGTTTAGAAGTAAAATTGTTACAATACATGTTTTGATGTTAACAATTGTTACATTTGTTACGTTATATATAGTAGATAATAGTAAATATTGGTAAATACATTTATTTACTGTTGAAAATACAGACCGGATAAAGTAGAGCCACAGCTAAACTTTGAGAAAATAAAAGATATAACACACAGATTTACGTGTAAAACCCCTAAACAAATTAGGGTAAAAACCACGTAAATCTGTATGTTATATCTTTTATTTTCTCAAAATTTTGCTGTGGTTTTGCTTTATCCAGTCCATATTTTCAACAAGTGGTATCAGAGATTTGGTTCTTGTTGGAGGAATTTTTTGAAAAGGAGTACGCCAAAAGGAAGGAAAAATTACGATGAATTTTCGATGCGATCTGTTCGAAAAATTGACGTAAAAAGTCAAATTTCATGAACAGTGCCAAACAGTAATATGTTGTTAAAAGGTGATGGTATTATAGCATTTTGGCCACTTTACTTTTCATTACTGTAGCAATTCACTGCAGCGTGCTATGGCAGAGGCACTGTAGCAGGGGTACTGTAGCGGTTACTGTGGAAGAAGTACTGTAGCGGTTACTGTAGTACAAGCACTGTAGTAGGTTGAAAAGATAATGCCTTAAAGATTGTAGGCATTGGAACCGTCAAATTGAAGATGTATGATGGAATAGTCCATACTATTCAAGGAGTGCGATATGTGGAAGGCCTCAAAAAGAATTTATTATTTGTGGGACAACTGGATGATCTGGAATGCATTATCAAAGTTCAGAAAGACATCATGAAGATTAGCCGAGGAGCGCTGGTGATTATGAAAGGAGAAAAGGTTACTGTAAATTTGTATATGTTGTATGGAGAGACTATGCAAGAAGGAGAAGCATCTGTTGCTTTAAGTTCAAGTGAAAGATTTGCAATGGTGTGACATCAGAAACTTGGACATATGTCAGAACAAGGCATGAAGATTCTTGTTGAGAAAGATCTACTTCCAGGTCTTATAAATGTATCACTACCCTTTTATGAGCATTGCATAACAAGCAAGTAGCATCGATTAAAGTTCAACACATCCAATTCTAGAAGCAAAAACATTCTTGAATTGGTTCACTCTGATGTATGGCAAGCACCGGTTTTGTCACTAGGAGGAGCGAAGTACTTTATGTCATTCATCGATGATTACTCCAGGAGATGTTAGGTGTATACTATCAAGAGTAAGGGAGATGTGTTCACAACCTTTAAATCTTGCAAAGCACGAGTCAAACTTGATTCAGGCAATAAGATCAAGTGTTTGAGGACGGACAATGGAGAAGAATATATTGGTAATGAGTTTGATAGCTTTTGCAAACAGGAATGCATCAAAAGGCAGTTTACTACGGCGTATACTCCATAACAAAATGGAATGGCAGAGCGGATGAACAGAACTTTATTAGAAAGAATGAGAGCAATGTTAGGAGCTGCAGGTCTAGATAAGGCATTTTAGGCAAAAGCAATCAACACCGCCTGTTATGTGATCAATGGGTCTTCATCTATAGCAATTGAATTGGAGACACCAATGAAGATGTGGACTGGGAAGCCAATTGATTATTCAAACCTCCATATATTTGAAAATCCGGTGTACGTGATGTACAATGCCCAAGAAACTACAAAGTTGGATCCGAAATCCAGGAAGTGCTTGTTCTTGGGATATGCTGATGGTGTGAAGGGGTGTCACCTATGGGATCGCACTGCCCACAAGGTCATAGTCAACAAGGATGTTATCTTCTTGGAAGATAAATTCAAGGGAGATGATGATAGCACTTTGAAAGAAAGTTTAGAAACTATAACTGTACAGGTGGAAAAGAAGTCTACAGAAAATGATCCTTCTGAAGCAGCACCAGAGCACGAGGAAGCATAATCAACCGAGTCTGAAGAGGCAGATCTTGGAAAGGGAAAATGTGTAAAGTTAATACCATCCTGGCATAATGATTATGTTATGGGTAATAATGTTGCATACTATCTTCTAACTGAGGAAGGGGAGCCATCAACTCTCCAAGAAGTAATGAACAGTTCAGATGCATCTCAGTGAATGGTGGCAATGTAGGAAGAAATGGAAGCTTTGCATAATAACAAGACTTGGGAGCTCATGACACTGCCACAAGGAAGAAAGGTCATTGGTAACAAATAGATCTTTAAGATCAAAAGAAATAGTGATGATCAAGTGGAGCGGTTTCATGCAAAATTGATGGTGAAAGGATATGCTCAGAAAGAATGGATTGACTTCAATGAAATATTTTCTCCTGTGGTTCGATTGACAACTGTTCGGATAGTTCTGGTAATGTGTGCTACATTTGACTTACATCTGGAACAGTTAGATGTGAAAACAGCTTTTCTTCATGGAGATCTTGAAGAAGAAATTTACATGCTCCAGCCAGAAGGTTTTAAAGAAAAAGGAAAGCATAACTTGGTTTACAAGTTGAACAAATCTCTATATAGTATAAAACAGGCGCCGATGTGTTGGTATAAGAGATTTGATTCCTTCATTATGAGCCTTGGATACAACAGACTGAATGCAGACCCTTACGCATATTTCAAGAGGTTTGGTAGTGATTTCATTATCTTGCTGTTGTATGTAGATGATATGTTGGTAGCAGACCCCAACAAAGATCATATTGAAGAATTGAAGGCATAGTTGGCTAGGGAATTTGAAATAAAGGACTTAGGACTAGCAAACAAGATTCTAGAGATGCAAATTCACCAAGATAGAAGCAATAGGAAGATTTGGATTTCTCAAACAAATTATTTGAAGAAGGTTTTGCAACGCTTCAACATGCAAGACTGTAAGCCAATTTCTACCCCACTTCCTGTTAGTTTCTAGTTATCATCCAGTATGTGTCCTAGCAATGAAAAAGGAAGGATGGAAATGTCTCGAGTATTGTATGCATCAGCAGTGGGGAGTTTAATGTTCGCGATGATTTATACATGACCAGACATTGCACATGCAGTAGGAGTAGTGAGTCGGTATATGGTGAATCCTAGTAGAGAGCATTGGAATGCAGTGAAGAGGATCCTAAGATACATTAAAGGGACCTTAGATGTAGCTATGTGTTATAAGGGATCAGACTTTATTGTCAGAGGATGTGTTAATTCAGATTATGCAAGTGATCTTGATAGAAACAAATCCACAACAGGGTATGTGTTCACACTTACTGGCGGAGCTGTAAGCTGGGTATCAAAACTGCAGTCAGTTGTGGCAACTTCAACAACAGAAGCAAAATATTTTACAGCTACACAAGCCAGTAAAAAAACAGTATGGTTGAAAATCATAATGGAGGAACTCGGGCACAGACAAGAAAAGATGGTTCTATTTTGTGACAGTCAGAGTGCCTTCCATCTTGCAAGAAATTCAACTTTTTATTCCAAGTCAAAGCACATATGAGTCCAATATCACTTCGTTCAAGAGAAAGTGGAAGAGGGCACAGTGTATATGCAGAAAATTCATACTAAAGACAACCTAGCAGACTTTATGACAAAAACAATCAACACTGATAAATTTATTTAGTGTCGATCATCTAATGGCTTGATAGAAGCATAAGTAGCATGGAAAGACAAGGACAAAAGAATGGTGTGAAGATATGATTAATCCTCAATCAAATCTTCAAGCGGGAGATTGTGAGCTATAAGATGGTGGGCGCTGCTAATTTTGAATAAAAGAGTTGGGTAGCCGCAATTGTTGAAGGAGGCGCCGAATTTATTTACCTAAAAAAAAGGGAGTCAGAAATTGTGAGCCGTATACACGTACCCTCTACCTATAAATAGGTAGAGGAATTAAGGCAGAAGGCATCCCAGATCCTATAGAGATCACCCAAGAATACGAGAGAAAATAGGGAGAAGGAAAAAAATTTGAAAGTTTATTTTTGAATTGTGTTTGTAATTCCAAATTATTTTTCTTTAATAATATTTTTCGATCTTTTGTCCGTGGTTTTTTACCCTAATTTGTTTGAGGTTTTTCATGTAAAATCTGTGTGTTCTATTTTTATTTTTCCAAATTTTAGCTGCGATCCTAATTTATCTGGTCGGTATTTTCAACATTTACTATATGATATATATTGATAAATATTTTTTTTTATTATATATATTATACAACATATAACAGTAAATATATTTATCTATCATATATGATATATAATGATAAATGTACATATTTACCAAAATTATATACTAAAATTTGAAAAAATTAAATGATAAATTTTATAAATAAAAATTAGATTATTTCATTGATATTTTGTTTTGAAAATTATTTTTTACTATTTTTGTTTTTAATTTTTTTTTTGTAAATTTTAACGGAGATTTGATAAAATTTGGCGATTTGCGGCAGCTCTTGGTTGATGGTGGTGGCTAGTGGCATGATGAATGTGATTTGTAGGTTTGAATTTGAATTTAATGAATTATATTATAGATATTATTGATTTTTTTAAATTTTTTGATATTTTTTTAAATTTAAAACCTTAAATATGACATTTATTTAATTCATATCCAAAATATAGATTTTGTTTCATTAAAAATGGAATTATTCAAAACAATGAGGCTGAATTTCGCTAAATCATCCAGTAAATCCAATTTTTTGCCACGTAGAATTGCGGAGTCCATACCATTTTCAGATGATGGATTTCTGGACATCCTGAAGCACTTTTCTTTAAAGCCAGGATCAAAACAAACTCAAATTATCCAGGAGACGATTCAAGACTGTAACTCACCAAGCATGGGAGGAGAAGACAAGTACTGTGCCACATCTTTGGCGTCATTAGTTAATTTAGCCATTGCTAAGTTTGGGAAAAATGTTAGGGCACTTTATAATGAGGTGGATGAAGAAAAGAAAGAACAGGACTACGTTTTAAAATGTATAAAAGAAGTATTGGGGAATGATTACATGATTTGTCATAAGGAGATATATCCATCTGCGCTGTTTTACTGTCACAATTTGGTCCCTACCAAGGTTTATATGGTTCCGTTGATAGGTGAAGATGGCTCTAAAACAAAAGCAGTTGCTGTGTGTCACTTGAACACTTCAGCTTGGAACCCGAAGCATTTGTCATTTCAAGTTCTTACTGTTAATCCTGGAGGACCTCTGATTTGTCACTTTCTTAATGACGATGCCATTGTTTGGGTTCGAAACTAGTTTAGCATTTTTAGATTGTTCCCAAAACAAGCATGTATTAATAGTAATGAATAAGTTACATGGTCAGTTGGTGGTGTATATGCCCGAGATTGTAGCTATTATTACAGAAAGCTTCTTGGTTTGGCTCTCATTTTCAGCTACTGTTGTCTAATAGTTTCTTCATACAGCGGCTCATTTTCTTTTTTGTTACTATGTTTGTAACTTTTTAATCTTAATAATAATTCAGTTATAGTAGATTTGTCGGGTTTTTCGTTTCCGCTTTTATGGTGAGTTCCTCCACTTTTACGGTGGTTGTAGTTTTTGGGTTTCAATCTCGGAAACAAGCTCAAATCTTTTGTTTTGGCTTATCCTATTAACAAGGATTATCTTACAAATTCTTGAACTAACTCACCTAAAATTAAAGATCTGATTATTCCTGTTCAAGATGAGTTTGGTTGCTCCATCATTTCCGTCAAAGATTAGGAAGAGCTTCAATCTCTCTTTCAGACGTTAGAGTTAAGGACCACGTTATATCAATTGTGACTTCCAACTCCTTCCTCTACTGTTTGGTTTTAATGATATTTACAGATCTGGAAAAGCAGGAATGAAGCAATGTTATCTGTGAACATATTACGAACAAGATATGGAATTAACAAGTTTATATGTGGTATAATTGTACTCTTGTTAAAATCATGTTGATCCATTAATAATATAAAAAAATTATATCATTCATATGGACTCATTGACATGCATATTTCATTTCTCACACCATTAATGATTTCTATTGTGTTGACTTACCATTAAATATATATAATGATTTTTAAAAGTTTACCTAACTTAAACTTTTTGATTAAATGATTCTTTAAAATAATATCAAAGTTATTTTGATCAATATGTCATGAAGTCAATCCATTCGAAGATTTTGTCATTTGATATTACTTATTTTATATCATGTATATGTGTTACATACCCATCTATATATAAGTGTTTGTGGGATGTTGGCTCAGTAAAAATTTAGTCATGTATACGTTTTGTGCCACGTTCATATGTTTATTTTTAGGTTAATTATATTTCTTATTTATTAATCATTGTTAAATATATTAGAATGTATAATATATGTAATAATTGTGTCTTGCTCGTATTTAAGTTTTTGAAATGATTGATTATTTGAATTATATTTGAATTAATCTTAAATTCATTACAAAAATAAATTGATGTTTTTATATTTAATTACATTTATAGTTTTTGTATTTTAATTTTACAATCAAACCTTTTCTTTTTACAGAAATATTGGATGAGTTAAAAATTTTATTTTTTTGCGCAAATTCCTTACTTGGTTGCCCTTTTTTTTTTTTTTGTAACTAACTTAGTTATCCAATTTTATTCTATACATCATGCATTCTTCTCTCATTTTCCACCTATTTTCTTTTTAATATTAATAACAATAAACAATATATAACTTTTTATAATAATATTTATAAGAAATTTTTTATATATTCTAATGACATATATATTTTTTTATTTTCTTGTTTATTAAATTTTTATTTTCTTTTTCATATAATAATAATAATAGTAGTTATAGTAAATTTATCAATTTAATAATATATGTATATATATATAAGTAAAACAAGGTCCATTAATTAGTCTTTTTTTATTTTTATCATGATTTTCAATATGAAAATATGTTTAAGATTAATGATGATTAAAATATCAAAAGTATATTTTTCTAAATTAATATTAAAAAATTTACAATTTAAATTTTTGATTTTAATTATTTAAAATATATATTTTAAATAGTTATCACATACTTTCAAAAATATTAAATGATATTATTTCTTATAAAAGAGAAGAAGAAGAGGAATAGTGTGAGATGGAAGAAGAGGAATAGTGAGAGAGGAGAAGAAGAATAAGAAAAAGATAAAGTATCTTATATGTAATAGGTATATTACATAATACAAATATTGTAGGTATATATTCTGCATGTTGTGTATAGATTTTGTTTCAAATATTCAAAATATACATTTTAAACATTTAATATGTATTTAAGTAGTATTTTTAGCATATAATATTCATATTTTAAATATATGATATGTTTTTTAAAAATTAATAATAATTAAAATATAAAAGGTATGTTAATCTAAATTAATTTTTTTTTAAAATAATAATTTAGAATTTTAATTTCAAATACTCAAAATATATATTTCAAATATTTAATATATACTAAAATGATATCTTTTTAGTATTTGAAAATTTTTTCTATATTTTTGTAAAAAGCCCTTAGTATAACACTAACTCCATCCACCAATCTAAATTGTCACATATGATTTCTACTTTTAGCAAAGGAATTTATTAACGGAGAGCTCAATCAAAGAGGAAGCAGAGACTTGGGTAATAATTTGACACTGTTACTGCAAGCAGAAACAATTTTGTAAAACCATACGAGGCCTTTGAGGTGGGGATGGGTATTAGTAAGAGATATACTCTGTTTTTTGGAAAAATATGTTTAAAATATTTATTGAATAGAAAAGTAACTTTATAGATATCATCCCATCTTTTAAATGTGAATTTCTTTGAGTTGGAACATTTTAGGATCTCGTGTCTGTCTTCAGAGTGATTTATTGTTATACATTAGTCATTAGTGATAGTAACACTTGAGCTTTAACAAATTATATGAATACTTAACTGCCTGCCTGCTCATGTAGAAACAGTTGATATTGTGGAACAAAGCCTAAATAGCATTTTTTTTTTTCTAAAACTAATGTAAAAAATGTTTACATTTTCCGGTTTAATGCAAAAGTTAAGCCATTTCTGAATTTAAGGTGAATTAATCTTTGATCGCCCGTGAAACTGGCAGCCCATCATCTGACGTGGTAAGGCTGGACAGGATAGAGATGTGATACATAGGATGGGACTCCAGTCAGATACATAGGATGGGACACCAGTAAAAGTGGCGTCGCATTGATCATTTGACTATCATTATTAATTAATTAGACTGTTAATAAAAATAATTAATTAGATTATTATTATTATTATTATTAAAAGGCAAAATTAATGATAATTTTTGTTTTTCAAACCCAAAATTAATGCAAAATGATGCGCATGACTTCGTTGAGAGTTAGAGTAAATGTTCGGGAACCATGCAGAAAACGTAATGACTTCGTGAAATGCAACCGACTTCTCTGGTGTATCGGCTTTCGAGCAAATCTAATCTTGGAAGGTAAGCGGTCAGGAATTAATGATCAATCTATAAATCAAACGGCTTCTGTCATAATCCCATTTGCGTAACAGTTCTCTTTTCTTTGATCTTCAATAATGGAGGAGTTATCATCAAACCCCATTGTAGAATCAAGAAAAGGGCTCATGATTTCATCAACTGATCATTTAACGCCATTTTCCACAACTGCCCATTTCTTTAAGCCGCCCATACCCTCTGGTTCTGATGGCATTTCCAAGCAGCCTTCACTTTCTTTTCCTTCTCTACCTGCTTCATTTGATCCCAGAATATGGCCTTTAACTGTCAGGTTTGATGGCTGGAGAAATCCCTAGCGGAAATGGAAGGAATGGGTCGGTACGATGGTTTCTTTGCATAAACTCCCTTGGAAAAAAGCTGGTATTCATGAAGCAATCTTGAACTCTACGTATCATATTCATCCAAACAGTGATTTGATTCTTGGTTTTGCAGAGAGATGGTGCTGAGAAACTAATTCATTTATTTTTCCTTGGGGCGATATGGTGATTTCAGGTTATTCTGTATTGGGTTGTCCTGTTTTCAAGCCTCTTGAAACTGATGAACTCAAGGAAATAAAAAATAAATGGGTGCAAGCAAGGAAGGAGTTAGTGAGATCTTGTAGGCAAGACAGCGCCATTGGTTAAGTAAATTCATGAACAGTTGTAGTGAATTGAAGCATGAAGCATTTCTTTCATTGTGGTTATCAAGATTTATATGGCCTATGGCTAACGATGTTATCCGCGACTCCATTTTAAAATATCTTTATCCTTGTCAATGTGGGGATTCCCATCCGATGGGGATGTATAAAAATTTCCAAAATTCCATTAATCAATATCAAATTTTGTCCTCTCTGCATACTTCAGTGTATAAAATATCCATTGTATCTCATTGCATCCATACGTTTCCATAGATAATTTAGAATTATGAAACCCCTTCTTGTTTCCATCTTATCATTGGTGAGAATCCAAATCTTTGTTGAAATTATTGCTTTTAGTAACATATTAATATTTTTAAACTTTACTGATTTAATATATTTTTTAATTCATATGAATCGATACTTTGGTTTGTGGCAGGTGGTGGTTATGGGAAGAATCAGAGGAGATGTTGAAGCAGAATCATATTGGAGGTCTATGTTACCCAATACTCCATTGCCAGAAGTCCTTGAAGCTCTTTTAAATTCTTCTGGTTTGTCTCCTTGCTGATCCTAGTTTGTTTTCCATTTATGTTAATTTTAACTATTAGAACTTAAACTTTAAAATTCTTGTTGATAAACCCTGGTAAGTTCATTTTTGATTAATTGTTGAAGATTCCAATAAATTTGATAGTAATATATAAAATTGGGGAGTGATCCAAAGAGTAGCTTGAGAATAATCTTTGATGCCTAAGTCTTTATTGATAATAGAAAAATATAAATACATACACCCATATATGTATACACAAACACCTACCACATAGATAATTATATTGGAATTGTTATATTTGTGTCTTGAATGTAATTGTAGATTCGAATTCAAACCCAATCCGAAAAGTTCACCGTGTGACTTAAACAATTGAGAAAAATTAATTGAGGAAAATAATGGGGATTTGTTTTTGGAGCGGAGGGCAAGTGTCGATAGCCCTGAGTCTGTAGCCCAAAAACTGATTCCGATGAGGGTGTGGGGGCGAGGCCCCGTGGTATGGACTTGATTTATTTTTGGTTTAGGTTTTATATAGGAAATTAGGAATGCCTTGTAACCTAATTTCGTTTTTCCATCATAGTGAAAT
>CANYBF010920028.1:0-10501 GCA_948192965.1 Dalechampia spathulata | reverse complement strand
ATTTGATGCTTTGTGAAATATATGTTATGTGAAGAATGCAATGTGAAATTAATGTCTCATGAAAATCATGTTATATGAATTAAATGTTATATGAATTATATGCTACATAAGATGATATCATGATGCTTGCATATGTTAACTTGACATCGTAGCACGAAGCATACAAACCATGTCATAAGACAAATTGATACATACATATACATGACATGGAGAAATAAGGGAAGGAAAAAAAAATAAAGGAAGGAAAAAAAAAATAAAGGAAAGTGATGAAATGATATCCAAAAAGAGTTACTTGGGAATTATGAATATGAAATGATTATGAAATGAATGAGAAATGGTTCCAGAGATGAACCATAGATATGAGATAAATGTTGAACCCAGTACCCTACGCGCTTATGATATAGCCCAAAATGAAAAAGGGGCAATGAAATGAAAGGAGATGATAAAAAAAATTGAGGGAGAATGCATAACATGAATGCATTATCATACATGACATAAATCATGAATTATATGGTGATGATTTATTGTTGTAATTATTATATGCAAAATTGATTATTATTAATATTCATATCATGACATATATATATATATTGGTATTGAAAATGATAATTAATCAATGTTTTTATATGAATCACGATGATGATGATGATGTCTTATTGAAGTTGACTATGATGATGATATTCATAGCATGTATATTTAATCATGATAAACATAATGGTAGTATAACATGCTAAATTAAGAATAATTAATTAAATGATAAGGTGTTATATTATGTTGTTATACATTGAAAATGTTGGAATTAAAATTCTACAAGTATATTTGGCAAAATTGATACTATGATGAATCGATTATATTACCTGTTTCATCTTTGTGATATAAATGATTATATTTTCTATGATATGTGTTTAAGCACCATAATTTTATACTCAGCGTTCGTCATTGGATGGACGCAGGTTATCAGGTGATAGCGTGCACGAATTTCCAAAGGACCAATTCAGCAGAAGTACTCTGAGGACAAAGACTTAGTTAGGAGCAAGGTTAATTAATTAATTTAATTAAATTATACTATAAGGCAGTAAATGTATGAACATAACACAAGGACTAAACTTTCGTTATAACAAGGATGACACAACAAGAATAAATAAACAGGTAAATAATCAACACAAACATATATATAAAAAAATTTCATACGGATCCCTTGTAAAGTAGTTAGTGGTTTCACGTATTAGAAATCACTAATTATTTTACGGGAGCATGTTACGGTGTAAAGGCGGACACTGATCCTGCTGGACATGGTGACTCTTCCTCACGGAGAGTCAAACGCACTGTTCCTCCTGGCTCGGACCCTTGTGACTCCTCAACTGCTTCCACCGTGAGGACCTCTATTCTGAGTGAGAATGTCCTTTCTCACTCCTGTTTCACTTGTCGCCCAACCCTCCGGCTGACCGGACTGGAGGATGAGGTCATGGACTATTTGGCCAATATTCATTGGTCAAACTTTGCTTTTCTATATAATCATTACATACAGTCAGTTGCACTCGGGTTCTTACAATCATTTTCATTAACTACTTCTTTTTCTTGTTCCTTCCGTCTCTTTAAGAGACACTACACTCTTTCTCCTTCTGATTTCGATGCCATCTTTGGCTTTCCTACTGACGGCATTACTAATGCTAAATCTGCAGTTTATGATCACAATTCTTTCTGGAGGGACGTAGCCCTCGACACTGCTTTCAAGCATTAGAAGGCTTCCTGCCTCAAATCTCCTACCCTTTTCTACTGTCATAGGCTTATCTCCTATCTCATCTTTGGGAGATTTGAGTCAAACGACACCATCACTGGCCCTGACCTTCTCTTTCTCTACTGCATGGTCATGGGCACCCTCATCCAATCTGGACATTGGCTTCAGACCTCTTTTCATGAGGTCAGCGTCCAGAAGCAGCCTGGCAGGGCTATTCTCTTTGGACCCCTTATCCACCATATCTGCCAGGAGCTGCATGCTTCTCCCCCCCCCCCACCGCTCCCTCTCCAGGACCCCGTGGTCCTAATCTTGACCTCTCATTCATTGAGAATCCCATGCTCTATGAACACACAACTGATGACGAGTACATCCTTCATTCTAAGTACATATCCAGATGGCTCGCACACTTACATTCATTGGAGCTCCCCAATGACATTGTTGCTCTCTACGGACGACAAGCTGTGGAGGTCCTTTAGCGCCTGCAGGTTCCATTACCCGATGACACACCTGCTGAGTGGCACGACCAGCCTGCTCCTGCTACTGATGATGCTACACGTCAGGTGGCACTTAGCCGCAAGTATCAGAGACACTTTTCAGCTGGTTCTTCTTCTACTGGTATTGTTCCTGAGCATACTGATCCTGCTGGTACTCCTGCTGCTCCTGCTGCTACTTTGGATTCCACCTCTCAACTGCTTGCTACCATTCTTGCTCGTCTGCTACTTTTGGTCAGCAGCTCAACCAGGACATTGCTGATTTCCATGAGTTCTAGACTCCCACTACTGAGACTCTTCACTCCATCAGCTTCATGATGGAGCCATTCATCGTACCTCAACTGAGTCCACCTCCTCCTCAAGACCCACAGTGATTTTCTATTTTTGATGTTGTTAAAGGGGGAGATATTTATGATTTTGTATTTAGGGCTAGTGGAGTTGTTTATATCACTTTGTATTATGTTTATTTATTTTATGTATTTCATTGGATATTGTATCTTTTGGATATATTTTATATATGATGTTTATTCAGCCTATTTGATTTTGTGTTTGATGTTTGATTGAGTTATGATTCTGATTATAATTGTTACTGTTGTTTATTGTTTAATTGTTTATCTCTTCTCTTTGTATTTGGTTGTTGATTGCATTATGGCATGTATTCCTAAATAAAGGGGGAGATTTCCAAAATTTTTAAAATCAAAATGTGTTCTTAAATGAGTTTTGCAAATTGAACTTAAATTGATTGCCAACATCAAAAAGGGGAGATTGTTAGACCCTAGGTTTTGATAGTTGAGTCACGTGTGAGTCAATTTAAGTTATTTACAATTTTTCTAATTATTTTTATGTTGGTACGGGCGTACCAAGTAGCTTGGATGTGTGGTACGGCCATACGGTTGGCCATACCTGGTGTATACTATGTTATTGAGTTCGATAGGGCGTACCATTGGTTGGTACGGCCGTATATCAACTTGCAGGAAAATGGTTTGTCAGAAAACCTGCTTCGGTACGGGCGTACCATTGGGTGGTATGGGCATACCAATTAGTGGTACGGCCGTACAACTTTTCCTATTATTTTCTCTAACGGTAAAATTTGAATCCGTACAGGCGTACATGTTTGGTACGGCCGTACGCGACTTATTGGAAAGACTTTTAAGTCTTTCAAATGACTAGTTTTTTGGTAGAACACTTACCACTTTCAATTCTAACAAGTTGATACTTGCAGAGCAATTTTCTTTGAGCTTCATACATCTGTTTCAAGTAAGCTTCAATTGTATTTTTGTATTTAGTTCTCATTATTGTATTCCCATAACCTAGATATTAGGTTTGTAATTGTGAGATTGGTGTGTGGTTAATCCTTAGGGATTATATTGTATTTGAGTAATTGTGAGGATAATCATTGTAAAGGTTAAAGTGTAAGCCTTGAAAACACTAGGGTATTGGATCCATTCGGGAATCCATTTGTAATTGATTGAGATATTAGTGGAACCCTAAGTTGAGACTTAGAAGAAAGTGGACGTAGGCAAGAGTTTGGCCAAACCACTCTAAAATTGCACGTATTGCCACTTCCGCACAGGATTTTCATTATCAAATAAATCAAATTAAAATAATCATCAAATATATAATTTATCTAATTAAGATCTCAATCAAAATATTTACCAAATATATAATAATTATGGACTTGAATTAATCAATCACGTCAAAACAAAACTAATATGATTTAAAAAATCAAATAGATAGGAAATATTATTTCCTAAAACTCAATAATCAATAAACCAATAAACAAAATCTAGTTAAAATAATTAATTACAATCTTAAATTTAATGGTTATCAATTTTTGACAATCATCATAATCGAAATGTCAAGGGTTGATATTACCAAATGATACTGTTCTTAGGTTGGTTTTCAAAATGGTCACTGATTTTTAATTTTTTTCTTTTTAGCATCTGAACTTCAATTTTTTTTCATCAGGAGGTTTTCTGCCACGTTAAATATATACGTGGCAGAATATTCCTTAAATATTCCCTTGCATTGCCACGTGGACAGTTGACACGTGGATGGTTGTATACGTGGCCTGTTGACACGTGGACGGTTGCATACGTGGATGTTTGCCACGTCAATTGCATTGCCATGTAGGATTACACGTCAGCATGATTGATGACGTGGTAACCGTCCACGTGGCAATGCAAGGGAATATTCGAGGCATATTCTGCCACGTATATATTTACGTGGCAGAAAACCTCCTGATGAAAAAAAATTGAAGTTCACATACTAAAAAGAAAAAACTTGAAAATCAGTGACAATTTTGAAAATCGACCTAAAAACAGTGTCATTTGTTAATATTAACCCTTAAAGTTAATAAGGGTGGAAACACTTACATTACTATTTCCGTAACAATTCTAGATATTTCTTGTAGTGATTTATAAGTTTAATAACAATATAAGACATAAAATATATATCAATGTTAACTTTTATAAATATAAAAAATAAAAAATTCATAAAAAATTTATATTTTATTTTATATTTATAAGTTAAATAAAATATTTTATTAAATATATATATATATATATATATATATATATATATTATCAAATATATATAGAATATCTTGCGTTAAATGATTCAAATATGATCACAACTTTTTTTCAAATATATTTGTTTTTGTTATAAAAATAAATTAAAATCTATTAATTCCTTGTTTTAACTTAAAGAATGTGAATTTAACAATATTTGTACAATCCATGAAATTGAAAATTTGATGGCTTTTTAAAATCAATAAAATCTCATACGAAATCTTGGATTAACAAATAAATACCATAATTTTTTTAAAAAAAATTAAATTAATTGACTTGCATTTTATAATTAATAAAATTGGGCAGGAAGTGAGGAATTGTTTCCACAATGAAACAAATTTCCAGGAAACAAATAATAAGAGGAAAATCTTCCGCTCGTTTTCTTTCCTTTTCTTTTCTCGCAAGTTCCCACCAACCAAACAGAGCCCTCATATTTTGTTAATGCCCACAAAAACTGCCAAGCAGACATGCCCATTTCCTTTTCCTTGCTTCAGAATTCGAAAAGTTGTTATCTTTTCCATACAAAGTTAGAAGCACACTTCAAATCCAAAAAACAATAAAAAAATAAAAAATACACACAAAAGAAAAAGTAAAACCCTCTGATTTTGTCCACTACTAGTCTACAACAATGGTATATGAAGAAGAAATGGGTACTAATATCACGAAAGAGAAAGATAAAGACGATGATGAAGTAAAATGGGTAAAACACTATTCATCTAATCATCATATATTGTTGGTTGGTGAAGGAGATTTCTCTTTCTCTTCAAGTTTAGCTCAATCGTTTGGCTCTGCTTTTAACATTGTTGCCACCTCCCTAGATTCCTACGGTAATCAGCATCACCCATCCTCTTGTGCATGCCCATTTCTTTTCTTTGCCTTTATTTTCTTGTTTTTATATGTGTTATGTGTTTTGTGTTTCTTTCCTGCTAGTAACTAAGATTATGGGGCTTTGTTTATTATAGGTGAAGATAGTTACTTCTCTTTCTCTTTCTTTATTTTGTATTCTTGGAAGTGGATAATCACTTTTGTTTTTGATTTTATTTGGGATTTGATGGGGTTAAAGTTGTATAGCAGAGCTGTAACCGAACAGGGTTGGCGCAGATTTGGCCATCAAAGAGACGGAAACTGTCAGGGTCCAGTTCTGATTTGATATTTATTTTACTATCTTATCATGCTAACGTGTTTGGATGAATTTCTCATGTCCTGTTTCCATGATTTAACCATTTTGTGCTTTTGTATGGTATTTTTACAGAATTTGATGCTTAATGAATTTGAAAAATTGATGCTTGATGATTAAGGTAACTGAGAGACTTTTGGTTAGGCTTCATCTACCAAATAGCCGTAGCATTATAAATGAATCAATGTGCTTGTGTTATGCATGGTTGTTATGGTTTGATTGATTAGTGTGTTATTGATGACAATGAATAATGATTATACATGAATCATAGATGATTATACATGATCGATACAGTTATTACACCTAATAAAAACTCATCCATGTCACGCCCATATTGGTTAAACTACAATGGCATGTGATAGTTCAGAACTATTCAGGAATTTCTCAAGGGTGTCATTGTGAATTGTCCTTGCATTTGTTGGTGCGGTAGTAAGTCACATTCTTCTTCAGTTGATGATAACATATTGTTTTTTCTATCTAAAAGTCTCGTCTGGTTCTTTCTAGATCATGTGGGATACTTGTGATCAGATTTAGAGCGTAAGCAGTTTGCATTCCGTTGAATTTTTGATGACTTTCAATATATATTTGCATGTCTGTCTTTGACTTGAATTTCTTAAATCGCGAGCTTTCATTCTGCGGCTTTCCTTCCTTTGATTTTTCTTTCTTATTGTTGACATTTATGACCCCATTAGATGATGTGGTTAAGAAATACAAGAAAGCGAAATCCAACGTGGAAAATCTAATGAAGTTTGGAGCTTCAACATTGCATGGAGTCGATACCACCAAAATGAAATTTCATTCGGACCTGAAGATGCAGAAATTTGATCGAATTATCTTCAACTTTCCTCATGCAGGCTTTCATGGAATGGAGGATAATGTCCGCGTAATTGAGTAAGCTATGTTACTGTATTCTTGTTAGTGTTTGATACTATTTCTCTCCAACTTCAAACATGAAAATGTTATCATCAACTTAGTGATTGAGGTTCAAATGCAATTTCAGTTTACCAAATTATTTGGTCATAAATGAGTGTTTTATGCTGGATGGTTTCTCTGGAGAAGTTCTAATTTTGTTGGTTGATACGAAGATAACTTAATCTCTAATGCTAATTTAGATAATTGTCAATCATTGACTGACTTAAACTCATCTAAAGTATTGCATAAGTATACAAAATGATCTGGCAAACTTACGTATCAACCTGACCTGAAAAAGAGGATTCCTGAAGTCAAATATCAGACTAAAACTCACATGATTCAAGTTGATTCATCATCATCATGATCTCATCATTACTTATTTTTCAATTCCAATGTCAGAATGTTACAATAGATTCTAATTCTCATGGATTGTTTATATGTGTTATTGTTTTCCTTGGTTTTTTATCTTTGTGACAAAACAAAAATTCTTTACCATGACTTTATTATACAGCTTTTCGTCTTCTTTCTTTCACTTTCCTATGACCTTGCAAGCGTTGCAATTCTGATTTTCTGAAGGAGAGAATCCATGGCTTAGGAACATGGGTTGAGGTTCAAAAGGTTTGGTACATTTTATTTCAGAAATTATGGCATCATTACCTATCGGCTGGTTATTTTATCGTGCAGGAAGCATAAGAAACTTGTGCTGGGCTTCTTCAGGAATGCAAGTGGCATGCTACGAGCCTTCGGTGAAATACATGTATCCCACAAAACTTCCACTCCATTCTGTGACTGGAATATCGAGGAACTTGCTTGGAGGAACTCTTTAGCACTAGTTGAGTGTGTTGATTTCAAGATAGAAGATTATCCAGGTTATAACAACAAGAGAGGAGATGGCACTCGATGTGATAAGCCCTTCCCTTTGGGAGCTTGCAGTACCTTCAAATTTAGATACTCCCCTGCCATTAAAAAGTTGTTCGAAGTATCGGGT
Organism: Dalechampia spathulata; assembly: GCA_948192965.1. Lineage (NCBI taxonomy): Eukaryota > Viridiplantae > Streptophyta > Magnoliopsida > Malpighiales > Euphorbiaceae > Dalechampia > Dalechampia spathulata. Next base: position 2,625 of record CANYBF010920028.1, on the reverse strand, counting down.
CGCTCAAACCTTGCTTGTAAAAGATCTGAACTTTATCAGAGTGTACCAGTCCAAGCACATTATCAACCAACTTCATTCCGCCATGTTCATCCTCAAACAGAATTCTCAAGAAATATGGATGACCTTCTCAGGCATAGGATTCCACCTTTGGCATTCAATGCCAGAAATGCTAATATCTTTGACAAGCAACTCAATCTTGCCTCAGAAATATATCGGAGACCTGTAATCAGCGATGGAGATTATTTTGCTAATCGGGGACGCGACCATGAAATATTCATGACACAAGCATCTGGAAGATTTCAGCACTTTCAGCGTAATCCCTTCAAATTGAAACACCAGCAAGATGCATTCAGTCATACAGATTATCGAAAAGAATTCAACAAATATAAATATGAACTTCCAGGGAATGTGACGCAACCTTTAAGAATTAGTATCAGAAGGGGAAGTGGTAGCGCCCCTTCCAGAGATGTGGACTATGAATGCTACATGGCAGATGCATCTGGAAGGTATCAGAAATTTCCAGGTCATCCCTTCGGAATGCATGACCAGCCAAATTCACAAAGTTCTACAGAACGTCAAACAGAACTCTACAGAAACATGAACGAACATCCAGGCTTTGCGAGGACAGCTCTAAATGTTAGTATCATAAGGGAAGAAGCTAACCCCTGGCACATGTACATGACTAAAGCTTCAGAAAGATCTCAAAAATTTCAGGATCATAGTTTCAATATGTACTGCACCAGGTACATGGCAGAAGCTTCAGGACGACTTCAGGACCATCAAATTGTGAACTGCTCACACGTAGGTCGTGGCCCGGGCGAAACATGGAGTGAGAGGGTTGGTTAGCTTGGAGCTTGGAGATGTCTGTGGCAGGTGGCCAGAGAAACCCTGCTTGTTGATTTGAGATGTCTTTGACAGGTTTTTATTTTGCATGCTCAGCTAATTTAAGCCTTTTAGTGTTTGTGGATCAAATTTCAAACTAGCATGTACATGTTTTGTAGGGCGGATACTAATTTTAGCTCTAGCTTGGTTCCTTCACAGCCTATGCCATTTTTGTTTTTGTTGACTGTAATTCTGAAGTGCAAATTTGCTTCTACCTTACAAGTTCTCAACACCTTTTGTTCTACTTTTCTTCTGAAATGAAGATCATCCGTCTGTCAATGACTTTCGTCCAAATGCGTTACCGTTTAGCTTCATATTTTCGACGGGTTTAACCCATTAATTAAGACATCATAACATCCACAAATTCTCAAACTCATGCTCTATTAGAAAGGAGAGAAATTGACTAGTATTGTTTTTATTATCATTTTTTAAAGGTGGAAAATTAAGGAATACTTCCTCTTAAATTTACTCATTATTAAAATAAAAATTAAAAAAATATTAATATATATGAAATTATTATGAATAATAATTTTTTTGATAAAAATAGTTAAAATGAAGGAATTTATAAATATATTAATTCATTAAAATAATAAAGTTCATTAAAATAAAATATGAAATAAATTATAATTAATAATAGATCAAATAAAGAAATTATAACTATACTATAATGTGAAGAGAAAAACATGTAAAAATACATAAATTGTCCTTTTTATAAATATTATATTTTTATGATGTAGTTGACATGTTAGTATAAATTGTTTGACTTGTTATTTGTGTCATTTTTTATAACTTTTTTTTAAAAAAATTTTAATACTAATTAAATTTTATTATCATAATATCATAATAGGATTTTTATTTTTAAAAAATTTTATTATTATATATATCATTTAAAATTTTATTGTAACATATAATTAATCCTAATAAAATTTTATTATTTTAATATCATTTTTATAATTATATTTTTACCATTTTAAAATTTTATTACTAAATACATAATTTTAAATTTTTTTATAACACCTAATCTAAATCATAATAAAATTTTATTGTTATTTATATCATTTATAATTTTATTACAACTCATAATTTTAATCTTGATAAAATTCTATTATTAAGATTAAAATTTCATTATTAGGATTAAAATTCTATTATTTTATATATCATTTTTATAATAAAATTTTTATCTTTTTTAAAATTTTATTATTATAAATCTCATATAAAACTCTAATATAACACATAATCTAAATCATGATAAAATTTTATTATTATTGATGTTAATTTTATAATTGAATTTTTATTATAATAAATTTCTATTATTGTACATATTATTTAAAATTTTATTATAACACATATTTTTAATTTATAACAAAATTATATTATGATACAAAAAGGTTAAACATCTTTTTTTAATTATTCCCTTCATTTTAATTTAATGATACATTTCTTCAAATAATTTTCATATAATGCTTCGCATTCTTATATCATATATATATTAAAAGTGGAAAGAGGGAGGAAGTGAAAATACAAGTCTACCATTTCCCTTTTAATTTTAATAATTGAAAGATAAATATTATTTTTTAAAATTTACATGAAGATAAGTATTATTTTTTAATTTTAATTGAAAGATAAATATTATTTTTTAAAATTTATATAAAGATAAATATTACTTTTAAAATTTATAAAAAATAGATATAAAGATTAATCTAATAAATAAAAATAATAAAATAATTTTTTGTTTAATATATA
>CANYBF010919688.1:0-23475 GCA_948192965.1 Dalechampia spathulata | reverse complement strand
TAACATGATAGATGAATAATTAATGGTAGCTTATATGATATAAGGATTTAATTTATTCTATAATTACTCATGAATTATATGTTGATGAATCTGTTTATTATGATACATGAGTATTGTATGTTATTGATACTTGTTATGCTATCACCACTGAGTTTTATACTCAGCGTTTGTCATTTGATAAACATAGGTACTAGTAAGGTCAGGGAACAGAAGCAGTAGCTGTCAGCAGTGAGCTTTGAATAAATAGCTGGTAAGGATTTATTTATCCTTCAGACTTTTATTCCGCAAGTTTGTGCAAACTTTTAAGTATGGTACTTAGCAGTACCTTAAATTAAGTAATATTATTAATGGTTTGTAATAATGAATAATTATGACGATGCTTAAATTATAATATATATGAAAGTGATAACTCTGATATGATGATGAGATAATTGTGATATTATGATAATCCAAGGACTGAAATTTATTGGATGTTGGATCGTATGCATATTTATAAATTGTAAAAAAAAATGTACGCAAATCCCTTGTAGGATGTTTGTTGACTTTCTAGAAGAGAAAGTTAATAGACATTCTACAGGAGCATGTCTACGTGGGTAAAAGACGTGACAATTTCCTGGAAGTATGAGCCCATGGTAGCCTTCTTCCTCTGGTTTTCTTCTCTCAGCAAATCCTCATATTTTGAAATTTTCGCAACTAACTCATAGAAATCTTTGAACTCCATGTCGTGGAATTTCTTTTGGAGTTAAATGTGCAAACCTCTCTATGCCATCTTCAGGAATTCTCCATCTGGCAAGAAAAATTTACACCTGTTTCTCATTTTTTTAAACCTGGCAATAAAAGAATCAGCATTCTCTCCAATCCTTTGAGTAACCCTTGATAACTCAACCATGCACACCTCACGCTCAGCCTTGAAAAATTGAGTATGGAATTGCCTTTCCAAGTCCTACCAAGTCTGAAGTGAATTCCTAAGCAACGTAGTGAACCAAGTAAACGCTGCACCAATCAAAGAATTAGGAAATAGGCGCAACCTAAAAGAATCAAAGTTATCATAGTTTACCAGCTCTCCACATTGAATGGTGAATTTGGCAACATGCTCTACAGAAGACTGCCCATTTTCTCCAGAAAATAAGGTAAAATCTGGAATTCTATAGACACGTGAGTAGGGGTTCTCTTTGTCCACAGCATTTGGGTATAGCTTATAGAACTCTAGTCGACCCAACTGTCTCAAGCCTGGTCTATATAGCTCTTACACAACTTCTCTAACAGCCTCAACATTGATAACATCTCTAAGAATATTGGGGTGTAAGACCTAAGCAGCAAGCCTATTCAATCCTTGTAAATTGCCCTCGAAACTCTGCCTAGAGGTTCTTCAATGTCATACCGGTCCAGTTGCATATACGGGTTTGTGGTAGCAAAATTTTAATGTGGTAGTACAGGCGGTCTCCCATTTGTCCGACCCTGTGGAGTCCTATTGCCGCCATCATCTCTCCTATGAAGGGGAAGATACCTCTCTTCAAGCCTTGATGACTCTCCAACTTCTCTGTTCAAGTGAACAGTAACTCCTTACCCCCTGAGTACCCTACCTAAATTCTATCTGTGAGGCACCCGGTTGACCTCCAAAACTAAGGTAGACTGTGGAGAGTGAGGGATATTCAGCTTTTCCACCACTTTATTCATGCTGAAACATAAATTGTCCATGGCTTTAGAAGGCTGGATCTCTTTTCTCAAATCACTCATATTAGCGCTCATTTTTATTAAACCATCCACAATGACTTTTCCCAAGAAAGCGGTTATGTTAGTTATGCCCTCATTCAAAGCCTCACTTACAGACTTCCTTAATCTTACCATGAATTCTTTAGAACATATATCAACTTTTCTACCAACAACAACGGTTTTTTCTAGATCTTTCTCCTGTGACTCTACTGGTGCCCCCAAGGTTTCTGCATGAATTCTTTTTAAGGACAAAGTCTTATCAAACTGTTCCTCAATGGTAGGAACGGTTTCTTCCAGTCCTACAGTAGTAGGAACTTCCTTCAAATCCTGAGATCCAACAATATCTTTGCCTAAAGCACTGCAAGTTTTGGGAGTCATTCCCCTTAACTGAGCCAATTTTGATCAACTATTGCCCACGTTCTTAGTTTCAACACGTCTTGTCATGGTTGTATTGAAAATTATCTCTTCAACTAGCAATCCACTATCCTACATATTAGCTAATGAAAAAAATAACTAATTAATTAACTAATTAATTATTTTTAACTATTTATAATTAATTAACTAATTAATATATTAATTTCAATTAGCTTAAAAAGTATTTTAATTAGCTAAAGTAGTTGAGGCCCAACAATTGGATTTAGGAATTTTGTGTGTACAAGATTCAAGGATTCAATACAAAGGAAGGAGTAAAAGTATACAAATACATTGATTAAATTTAATTATCTAAAATTGAATATTTTAAATTTTTATTCTTGATTAGAGATTTGGGTATTAATGTCAGAATATAGATAAATTAATATCTTTTGAGAGATAATTTGATTATGTAAATATCATGTAAATTAGGTGTATTCATTGATTTTAAAAAAATTATTTGATGAATTTACCTTGAAAATTAAATGAATATAGTATTAGAATATATATGTCAAGTATGGAATACATATTAGGTAATTAGGAAAATTTATTTTAATTAATTATATGATGTAAAAATTAATGTAGATTTCATAGTGGGTTTGTGAAATTCATAACTCAAATTCTAGGCATATTTCTATAATAAATTTATATATTCTAGGTTTACGAAGATATCTAAAAACAATTTACATAAATTACATTATGAATATTCAGAAAAATTAAATTGAAAATATCATAATTTGATAGTAAATAAATATGATACTGATGAAGGAACTTAATTGCAGTTGTTAGTGTAAATTTAGAATTTTTATGACTTATATAGCTATCATCGTATTATCACATATGATCTCAAATGGTTTTTTATTGAATTGCAAATTTTGCAAAACCAATCAGCACATATACACGGGAAATCAACTTTGCAAGTAAAAGCCTAAATATGGAAATGAGGACAAATAAACTTGCATAATATTTGCAACTCCAAATTAGGTACATAAATAAGAAGTTCGCAAGTCCCAGATGGAGAAATGTAACAAGAAAAACAAATGGACGTGAAGTGGGTTTGAGACACTTCATATGAATCCCCCCACATTGACAAAGGGAATAATTTATGATTCAGTGCCCTCTTTAGAAATACATAAAACAACTCACATCAAGAAACAAAACCCCTACGAACCCCCCACAGGAATTTAATAAAAGAATTAATAAGAAAAAAACCCTGTAAAAATCAAAAAAAAAAAAAGATGAGATTAAAATAACAATGTGTTGGTTCCCGAACCCCACAGTATCTTACACCTTTCCCCCAAACTACAATTTTCTTTCTCACAAAAATTTTATCATGGCAATGACAATCACATCTTGCACAATGTATGTGCCAATGTCGGCCTGCCAGCTTGCCCCCGGCTGCAACTCCACACAAACACCGTTTTCATACATTTGCCACTGGAAAACCTACTTCTTTTAAGGCTGCTTTTATTTAGTCACAGTTCAACCCACATACTTCCAACACAGGACCATCTTTTGACACGAACGGGTTTATTCGGACCCACATAAGAGTTAAGATGGATGCCAGTAAGATTGACCATACCAGAATAATGGTGGGCATGCGGTCTTGCTTCCCAAGAAGCCCCTTGAGGAACGGGTAGAGGTGGATAATGACCCAGAAGGCGAAGAATAGCCTGCCAAACAGAGGACCCCACGAATCATACCCATTGTTGATAGCATCCGAGATTCCAACCACGACTCCAACAATGTTTATGATCAACAAGGTTGTGGGAGGGATTAAGAGTGAAGTCCATTTGAAAAGGTAAAGCTCTGAGAATGCTCCATCATCAGCTGCTTTTGAAGTGACGGTGAAGTTAGTGCTGACACCAGCCAACACCTTGAGCAAACCCTGGACGAGAGCGAAAAGATGTGATGAAACACCTCCAATCACCCAAAACTGTTCATTTCTCCACCAGTCATCTATTCCCACGCCACCCCACTGCATCTCAAGCACACCAGTTGCAGCAATTGATATGAACATTGCCATGAATACAATACTCGCATAATTGCTGATCTGCACAACACAAAAAAAAGTTGGATCAGTTGAATTAATTATAACAAAATTCAACAGCTGAAATACATGCAACAAACAACTAAACATAAACCACCATCATGAACCACAAGCGGAGTCTTTTTGGACTACGGCATTTCAATTAAAATTACAACCCCAAAATTGAAAATATTTACTTATGTTCAGTAACTAACATTGGAGTTTAGGTTTTGAAAACAACAATAGCAATCTGAAGTGACTGTTACCTCGGGAACAATGAACTTTCCAGTGAGAAGGCAGATAGCTGGCAGTGTACAATAAACGAGCAAAGGAATTGATGTCCATGGATATACAACTGAGTTTATGTAGGAAAACCGTTCAAGCCATTTCAATCCACCACCATAGCCGTACCAAATAGGACAATGTCTGCTCAAGAAAATTTCAACAGACCCAAGTGCCCAACGGAGAACCTGATGTAGACGGTCAGACAGATTGATAGGAGCTGATCCCTTGAATGCAGGCCGCTTAGGTATGCAGTACACGGACCTCCAACCATGGCAGTGCATCTTGAATCCTGTCAGGATATCCTCAGTCACTGAACCATATATCCATCCAACCTGGTTCAACAAGACATCATTTATCAATATTTGAGCAGTAAAGGTAGAAGTTGCTGGAATAATTTTCATAACTTATTCACTTACTTCCTTCCCCCATTCTGTTTTATCTTCATAACCACAGCTGATAACTTGGATGGCTTCTCTCAACAGTGATGCGGGACTAGCATCATGCGGCACTCCACCGCTCTCCAAAAGAGAAGCTGCTATGAACACTGGTGACTGCCCAAACTTCTTCTCTAATTTCAATTGGGTAGTTTCTGAAGATTTTTCAGTTGATTCTGCATGAGTGCCAAAATTAGAATTGAACATGCAAGCACATTACACAACAAGAGTAATTGCAAGAAGAAATCTGCACCTTCAATTCCTTCTTCAATATTTTCAAGGGCATGTATCTGTTTTGATGCCTCCCTGTTCTTAGACTTCTTTTTCTTATCATTCTTTGTTTTTGATTTTTTGTTCTTTCTAGATCCGCAGCACAGGCAGCACCATTTTGGCCAACAGTTGCAGGTCTTGCCAGGGGGCTTCTTCTTGACGGGTGCATCATAACCATAAAGAGCTTGCCTTCGGAAAACACAACCAGTTCCAACATAGATTGGCCCTTGCAAACCATCCAATCCTTTCATGTTGATCTGTTTCCAATTGGAAAATTAATCTTTCATACACATTACTGAAGATAAAAATTTAAAAGAGAAATCAATGATGAAAGCTAAATATACATACATCGAAGAATACAACATTCCGATTTGAGTATCTATCATGCCGATCAATACCATCAAATCTTTGAGGAAACTGCACATAGCAAACCTTCTTTCCTGAAGTTGGATCCATCATGAAACACATAGCTTCTCGAAGAGCTTTACTATTGTTAATATAATGATCACAATCAACGTTCAAAAGATATGGAGCATTTGACAGAACCGCAGAGACTCGAATCTGTACATAATAAGAAAATAAGGAAGAATAAGCATTATTCAGTAATATATGAGTGTAACAGATAAACCTCAAATTAAAAATTTTCAGGTCATACCAGAGCATTCATGGCACCAGCCTTTTTATGGTGTTCAAAGCCTGGTCTCTTCTCACGAGAAACATAAACCAAACGAGGCAACTCATTTCCCTCTACATCACGAACACCACTATGACCAAGGAAGACCTGAAAAGCAAGACCACGTCATTTAATAAAGTGATCATCAGAATATCAACAAAATTTACCAGGTCCCAACTCTCTGTAACTTCTTTTGTTATAAAGCATCAAAACAATGTTACACTCCCCAATTTGGGGTTGCTGCCAGTGACTGGCAAATGACATCAGTACCAGAACAGAACTGTGAGGTTGTAGATGTGTTACATCACATCAACAAACAACTAGCACTTATTAAATTATAAATAGACCAATCCATGCTTTTTCTAGAGAAATATGTTAGCCTCGCCTGAATCATGCCAGGGTGATCTCGAACATTGTTTCCAGGCCATGGAGTGCCATCCTGCATTGTCCAACCATCTTCTGGAACTTTCTGTGCAGTGGCCACCAATCCATTTATCCGAACTTTAAATTCTTCATATTCTCTCTGCTCAAAAGAAATAACATGAAAATTAAATCATTAAAATAAATTAATAATGATATCATGTTTAAAGAATTACGAGGACAGAGAGGACAGCATGATCATGATCAAATGTGAGATGTTATGTACAGTGTAGGTAGAAATTCAATCCCAACATTCATATACCATATATAGATAACACTGAAATCTAACCTTCATAGCACGCCTCTCTCTAACAAATGCTGGGTGGACTTTATTTTTTAAGTAGTCCATCTTCTGACAAAAATACCACTCAGGAGCTCGGGGCTCAATATTATATTTTTTACAGAAAGGAACCCATTTTCTAGCAAATTCTGATGTTTCAGATAATGCTTCAAATGTAAGCATAGCAGCACCATCATCAGACACATAGCATGCAACCTTATCCACAGGATAATCAACTGCAAGAATTGAGAGAACAGTGTTTGCAGTGATCAGTGGCGGTTCTTTCATTGGGTCAACCGTACTTACAAAAACATCTACACTGGCCAACTCAGATGGTTTTCCTTCTTTCTCATACCTGAAGATAATATCATAGCACAAAGGAATAAGCATCAGAATACCAAATGATATGCAAAGTACGAAGCAGAGTGTGAATGCAGGAGAGAAAAAAGACTACATGTCAACAAATGGACCACTTACCTTAGTGACAAACGATCAAGGTATGTTTCCCGTGTTATAGGGTACCACTTTGGAAACTGATCAAGAATCCATGATACAGCAAACCATATTTCACAAATGACAGATGTCAACCATAAACCGTAGGCATTTTCAACCGGATGGCGAATTCTATAGTGAAAAAATAGGCCAAGAATAACGAGACGGAGAATGATTATCAATCTGTATGGACTTATCTTGCTCGATGGTATGGGTAACTTCCTTGAAAGTGGTTGCCTACCCTCATCCATCCTGACAATGTGTGAAAGCCCAAATAAATCAGAGAAGTGCAGGTACGTGAACAGATAAACCAACAACTAAATGACTGCATAAGATCATGTTTAATGTTTTGTCTCAATGTATTGACCTAGAGTTGTTGTAAAAGCACTCTTGTCGAGCAATTTCATAAATTCATTTTTCCCAAAGAAGCAACTTAAGTCGTATGATGTAGCCTAAGATGATGTTCAAGAAAAATTACCTACGCCACATGCATTATTCCAAGCAAACAGCTGAAAGACAAGATTGCTCGGTAAGAAACATACATCCAACAGCTGAATACCACGTACATGTGTTTTACTACAGTAACAGGTGGCATCCATCTACCATAATAGACCCATTTTTTTATGTATAGTTCTTGCCAATACTATTAATTTCCTAAAACTGTTTCTTGCAGAACATTTAAACCCCATCATTATGATTATTCCAGGGATAGGAAAAATCAAACCAGCAACTAGATAGGACAATAAAATGAGAAAGGAAGAAAAGAAAGAAAAGTATTGAATTGTCACTTACATCGGCAAATCAGGATCATCCAACCCATCACCATCAAAGTTTTCACCAGCTCCTCCTTCATGCTTTACCACCTGAAGTTTGTCACTCTGCCTTTTCTTCCAGTCCTCCATTCGGTCCTTCCAAGCCACACTCCCATATCCATATACAGCTATGTCTTTCTTTGGAACCATTGGTCTGGGTTGCACTACAATATCCAAACAAGAAATTATACTATTGGGTAAACTGAGGAACAAAAAATCATATTAATATAAAGCAGATATGGAATAAGCATACAAGGTATAGATGGATCAGAATAAGGCATTGGGTGAACTCTATTTCCATGACCCATGAATGGAGGTACAATAAGAGCATGCCGGTCCGAAGAAATCTCAGTGTCCTGGAAAGAAAGAGAAACGCGATAGCATGCATTCATCAGACAACTTGTTCGCATAACATTCAATGTGAAAAAGAAAATACAAGGTCAACTAAATTACCTCCTCGCCATAGGTCAAGAGAGGAATTTTAGAGCTAAGAGGAGAAGAATCAAGTTCTGATTGAGTTGGAATTCCAGACAAATTAGAGTGAGAAGCATGCCCAGTATTGAGGCGTGCAGAAAGCATTGCTTCTGCAACTTGTTCTGGACCCAAACCATCAAGGTTGCCATATTCAAACTCATGCTCCAAATCATCGATGTCATCTTCTTCCTCATCACCTTCAACCCTTGGACTACCTGTCACATAAATTATCAGTTAAGATAAAACAAGATGTTGCACAAAATTCATTACACCAAAAAGTGTATATGTGAAACCTTTGATGCGCTTGTATCTGGTTTTGCACTGAGGACAGGCTTGATTTCCTTCTCTTCTCTCGTACTCATAGCAAGGCCTACAAACAGGGAAAGCACATTCATTGCAGGCAACAAATGGCTCTCCATCCACTGTGATTTCAATTTCATCCCCACAGATCTGACAAACTTGTCCACTCAGCTCTTGTACAGACTTGATCTGTTAATCGAAAAACAAAAATAAAGAAGAAATGTGAAATCAGCAACTGAACATAAAAAACATCCAAAATAATGAGAAAAATAAAGACCCTAGAGAAAGAACAATTCGATCAGTTACTTACAATCAAATGGACACAGAAAAATATAAGATTTCAAGTATGAATCAGATTGCACTAACGATGATGCCAACAATCTTTTCCCATAAGAATGGTAAAAAAATCTCAACTTTGAGTTCAAAATTCAGACAAAAAATTCCCTCAAATATGCAGTGATTAAGAGTCCATGGATGAGTCGGTTCTTACTCAAGAAGAACTTGTGTCGTTCTTGTCAATTTCAAGTTCAAAAACATGTGGACATCCCGAAGAACGCAAAGGATGCAACGTGTCTTGTATGCTAAATCATTGAACTAAAAACCCTAGGATTTACTGAAATCCGCGCAAGAATGCCACAGTAATTTCAATTGTACCATCATAAAAATCCACATCAATCACAATTGTTTGATACAGCTTCATATCTCCACAAAATTACATCCAAAATTAAAGTCAGCATCAGAATCTATATTTCAGTTTCCTATAAGAAACTGAATTACCATGTATTTCAATAAACAAGTATCAAGAATCTGAATATCACCCTCGCCCGTGAAATGAAGTAAATTTAACAGTTAACAGAGGGTATTTTTTACTTTATATCCAATGAATCACTCAAATCTCGAGTCACAGGACATGGTAAGAGACTGCATGTAATCGCCAGGAAAGAAAAGGATAGAAATCCAATCATAAAAAGATTCTTTCTTTACGAGAAAATACGCCTTATGCATACAAAAAAAGAAGGAAAAAATAAACCTAAATCCTAGCAAAAAAACCCACAAAATAAATCATAAAATCTACAATACAATACTAAAAATCTGACCAAAAGAAAGCGTTAAACACATAGTAACCCCCTATCTGTGACATTGCTAAACCCAGATCCAAAATCAGGAATAACAAAAAGAAAAAGACAAAAAAAAAAAAGGAAATGGGTAGCCTGAAATCAAGAAAGAAACACAAAATGCAGAAGATTTGAAGAAGAATAAGTCATACTCTTGCACTCTCATCAGCATTGATCAAAACAAACTCATTTCTGTTATGAGACCCGGCAACGAGTCGACCTCCAGTGTTCATGACTCCTGGCTGCCTGACTCACCAAAAAATCAAAAGCCCAAAAAAAATCCACTTCCCACTTCTGTCTTCAAATCCAAGACACCCACTTCAAGAAATCAAGAGCTTTAATTTATCATCGTTATTTTTTCTAATTTTTTTACAAAATCAATAAATGCTGGAAGAGAGAAAGAAAAAGAGAGGGAAAAAAGAAAGAAGAAGAAGAGATCTTTGCTTCTTGGAATAGCTTGGCCAGCCAAAAGATCTCTCTGTACCTTGGCTGGTCTCAATCTATATCTATATGAAGAAGTGAAACAATCAACACAAAACACAGATAGATGGGTTTGGTTTTTAGAGGGAGAGAGAGAGAGACGGTCGGTGGAGAGTGTTGAAATGTAGAGGCGTAATAGAGAAGGAGACAGATAGATGCATCGATTGGTATTAAAATTAAAAATAAAATTACTGAAAATTAATAATAATGCATATGCAATGTTCTGTTACCAGTGAAAAATTACATGTATCTAATTCAGTGTCTATATTAAAAAATAATAATAAAACTACGAAAAAAAATGAAGTAGTTGGTGGTGGGTCCAGACAGTGACGGTGGTGCCACCCACCGGAGTTTGTTTTCGCCTCCTCTTTCTTCTCCTATGGCTACTAATTAATAGCTTTTTTTCTTGGTTAATTTTCTTTCTTTTACAAAATAATTTTCTGATTGCTTTTGTTAAACATTCACGGTTTCGGTGTGCACCAGCGTAAATGTGTTTATTAAGTGATAAAACAAATTTTCAATTTTTCTTTTCAAATTTAAATGAGTGCAATTATTTTTATTATGGGAAAAAGTTAACAAAGAAAAAAGAAAACAAGAAAACGCGTAGTGGTAACACTGAAGAAAGTGTGGGCAAGGACACAATCTAGGGAGGCCGCGTGAGCAGATCCTAAATCCAAGCTTGGGTTTATTTACATCTCCGTTTTCTCGTGATAATTTCATCCCCATTCCCTAACTTGTCTTTTCAATTTCTCGCTGCTTATATCAGCATTTACTCGTTTTATTTATTACCTGTCGGTTCATTATTATGAGCTTTTATTTACATTTTAGATGTTTTCAAATTGTATTTCAGTTATTATAATATTTAGCATAATTCTATTTATCAATGTGATGTTTTCGCATCAGATAGACAAAGATTTAAAATATAAAATAAATGGCATACATCTAATTTATCAAATATACTGTTTCATGTTAATTAATTTTATAATTTATGATATAAATAAATACTATTTCAGTCAATTTAGTATCCAAAAGTAACAGCAAAATGTCTTGGTGTTCGAACACGCAACAATAAGATATCGCGATAAATTGAAGATATAAAGCGAGCTTCGAGTGTAATAGTACGGAGTTGTTTTTCACTGACAGCGTGAATGACATACGGGTACGTAATTAATTTTCGGGCCGGGTGTAAGATCCAACCATTTTTCCGGGTTTACGGGCCTCTCCGATCCCACTCCTCATTCTCAATTTTGTCGGTAGGGTTGTTTTCGTTTTATTTAACTTTTTCTATTAATTCATTTCCATTTGATTTTAAGATAGCAAAAAGGGAATAAATTTGTCGGCTGAGTTGAAATTTTATAAAATAATAAAAAATTTAAATAAAATCATATATTAATTGTGGAGGATAAATCAATTATTGTTAGCATAATAAATTAGTTTTTAAAATATTAAGTTAATGAACTTGGACCACCTTTTTCTCTATTTTTGTGGTACACTATTTATTTTTTAAAAAAACAATACTTTACAAGTCAAATCAAACAACACCAACAAATGTTTTTTTTCCTTTCTTAATATCGAAACTAGAGATATAATTTTGATAATAACACATTGGAACAAACCAATATAAATTTTTAATATTTGCCAAATTTTGATTAACAAATTGCTTGTTTTAAACTTAAAATCATATATTTTTAATAATATGAGTAGATAGATGAATATAAGAATACGAGTTCAAGGATTGGATATTAAAATGTCCTCAACCAGGTAATTATAGAAAATACGTATATCAAAGGTATCTTTACCTAATTAATTAATTAATTAGATGATATGATATATGCATAAACATATAGTGGTTCCACTAAATTATATACAAGTCATGACAACTCATCAATGCAATTATTAGATGTTGATTTTTTTTATATAAAAAAAATAGAAAGACAACCATGAAATTGATGGTTTAAATGACCATTAGTGAATCCTTTTCTGATGCTGTTGTTTAGATTAGGTTTCAACTTGTTTATATAGCATAAGATTATTCATTAGTATTACACTTTTTATGGAAGAATGATTTTGGATAAATATTTTTTAAAAAATTGATTAATATATGAAAATATCTATTGGTTTATCAAGTATAATTTGATGTAAGCCATAGAAATTTGATTGATAAAGAAAATTAAATTAAAGATAAGAAAGAAAAGACCAGAGTGAAGCTTAGCTAGATGGGTGGGTACCACATCATGTGCCTTTTTTTAACTTTCCTTCCCCTCACTCTACATTATTATATTCTGTTAGATAGTTTTTGTCCTTTCATGCTTCCATTTTTTTTTTTGAACCTTAATGCGAACCTTTCATGCCACATGTGTCTAGAAGTGTCGGTGGAATTCATTTACCCTTTCCTTTCTTTCTATCAATTTTTTAAGAGAAAACTTGGATTTTACACTTACTATTAATTATAAAAGAAATTAGTAAAATATAATGCATAAACTAACTACCTAAAACTTATCTTTACCATTAAACTAAATTAGTGTAATTTTATTTTTAAAAAAATCTATTTAATTAGGTTTTAAGAGAGAATTTGCATTCGCTATTAATTTTATGGGTTCTTTTTTAGAGAGAATTTAGTTTTACACCATATTAACATAATAAGATTTTTTTACAATGACATTTATGTTTTAAATAAATTTATTTTAAATTTGATTTTGAAACTCAACATAAACAAATATCAAATTTAAAAAAAGAATGTTAAATAAAGTATAATTAAATTTATATTGATAAACTTATCAACCCATTTATTATATAAAAGAAATTTATATTATATCATAAATTCATTTATTTATTTATTGATAATATGATTAATAATTTAGATCATATTATGTTAGCTTAATCCATTAATTAACTTATAATTGATTAATAAAATTATATCATTTTTAAATGATCTTATAGATGTTGGTATGATTAAATGAATCTTGTTAGTTCATTTGACATACATAGTAATTAGTAATTATTTTAAATATTTTATATGGTATTATTTTTACTAAATTTTTAACTTAATCAAAATTTTAAATTATATTTGTATTAAATCTAAATTTATTATACCTTCAGCGAATGACATAATATTAACACAATTTATAGACCTAAATCATCCTCCCTCCTAATGATCACCAAACATTAGTTAAAATAAACTTTTTCTTAAGCTTTATCTAACCAATGAAAAAAATAAATAAATAAATAAAGGTAAAAAAACCACGTAATGATTGGTCATATACTCATCGTTTACAAGTCTCTCTCTTATTAAGATAAATTAATGAATGATTTGTTAACCCGCACACGTGGTTTCATTCCATAGGTAAATTATATATACACCTGACATTTTCTTTGCTCAAGGAAAATTTCACCTTTTTCGCAACGTGAATTCGAAGACAAAATAAACAAACAAGTCCACCATCCATGTGGAAAAAATCCTTTAATAGTGGTGCCTTGCTACATTCTTCTTTATTTTCTCCATCTTACTTTATATCATTTAATTATTTCGATTAATCATACAATAGGTTCGTTCATATTTTTGCCCTCTGAAATATAATCAGCCATTCTTCTAATTAAAAGCGCATCATATGACAATTTTGTGGGATAAGCTAAATAATAAGTTGGTTAAAAAGCAAAATCGTATCATCACTAAAGAAGAAAACACAATGATGAGTTGATATCTCATATTTTATATTAATGAATTAACAATGGGACTGGTTGTTGATGAAAATTATAAGAAGCTTTTATCTTTTAACTGTAAATTTAAGCTTACATTCAGAAAACCAAGTCATGTATACATACTCGCATTAGCTACTACAATCTTAAAAATAATGAGAAATGCAGTTTCTTTTAGGTCGAAAGGAAAATAATTAAATGAAATTAGAGAGTTGTAAATGTAGTTTTCAACCCTCATGCAAAACGAAAAATCATTTTTATTTATTATATATATGTGGTAGGGTTATAAGGATTGATATAAAATAAAATAAGAAAGAAATGGGACCCAAACTGAAAGAGAAGACTTTATAAAGAAAGAGAGAAGACAGCTGGCGAATGGGACTGCTTGGGTGGAAAGTGAACTGTGAACCACAGAATCTCCCTATTTAGAAGAAAATTCGGGCAAGAGTGTCGGTCGCGTTTAGATTTTCCTTCCTCCCCTTTTTCTCATTGGCTAGCACGCGACTTGGCGTACTCGCGTTCTCTCTTTGCTTCTGTTACCTTCAAGTATTTAATAACATGTCCACTTGTTGATGCTTTTATAGAAACGTTAATTGTATTTAAATTACATTGTCAACCTCCTCTAATGCAGCTTTTTACCAGTATCACATTTCTGTAGCTTTTGTTCTTGCTTCGTTCTTGAGAGGGCAGAATTGGCATAAAAATTGGATAATAATTCTGATATTGTCTTACAAGCTCGAGGGGCAAACAAGAATCGGCCCAACAGAATGATTAATTTACAATAATTTTAAAAATATTTTTTCTCAAATACATCTATAAAGTCTCAGTAAAATATATCACCAGTTCAATTAGTAAAAAAGAAAATATATTTATTTCTGTTTTAATATATGTATGTTTCAACACTATATATATATATATATATATGAACATTTTAACTAATGTATTTATTTTATTAAAAATGTATTCATTTTAAAGTTAGTTTGATGATTAAAAAATTCATTTTTCATAAATAAAACATTACACTTTCCATCTCAAATTCATGTTACACTTTTTATTATCTTAAATTATAATTCATTTTTATTTTAATAAAATATTTAATATAGTAAATATCTATTCTATCCTTATTTAATCATCTTTAAAATCATATAGAAATAATTAATGATAAAATAATTTTTTCTTTTTAATGATTAAAATAAATTTTAAAAGCAGCATTTATAGAAAGGTAGTATAAAATTATAAAACTATAGAACTTTATATCCCATATATTCAACATAGCTGTTTAAATTTATTTATTTAATGTATTAAAATGTGATATTATGTGATCAAGTACTTGAAGTTTTAAACAGTACAATTTACATTGTAATTAATATTTACAGTTATGGTTTCTTATCCTATATAATATTATTTAATAAAAGTAATAATACTACAGTGTTAATTTGATTAATCAAATATAATTTTTTAAAAAAGAGTTTAGACAACTTACCCATTATATAAACATAAAACTTCTTCAAACATATCAAATTAATGAATGTCAACTCCTAAAAATGACTCGAAGAAAAAATACATCTCAACGCCTAGAAAATCAATAAAAAAAAATGATATGCCGCTGTTTCTTATTTACATATGTATACGTACACATTCTGTTAACAAATCAAATTCTCGGATCAACTGCTCTTCATTTAGCAATTTGAAAGTCAACGGGCTGATGGAGCTAATTTTTATATTTAACCTTCGTCCAGATCTAAAATTATGAATATGCTACAATTGTAATCTTCTTTAATGAAAAAAAATCGTGTGACATCTCAGCTATTCATCTCCAACACATTTGTATGTGCATTTTTCTTTGTCTCATATAGTAATTAAATTCTCAATTATATTATTCATTTATTATTCTAGAAAAACCACGTACGCCATTATTCTTGTTAAATGAGATAAATAATTTCGTTGAATGGGAACAAACCATTCATGGATTTAATTTTTATCATTTAATTTTAAAAATAGTTTAGAGTTTCATGCATTTATGATTTCAATTAAAGCATGAAAATTCTTATTACATATAATTACTCCAAATTTTAATAGCTTTTTCTAAAAATAAAATTTTAAATTTCATAAAATTAAAATTTCATATAAATAAAAAATAAAAATCATTTTTTTATTCATTGGATGTGCATTAATTATCTTACCTAAAAAAATTAAATTATTATAAAATGTTATGAATATTTATATATACATAATACATTATAAAATTTAGAAATGTATTTTATGAAATATAGCCTATAGAATTGAATGTTATGTAAATGATAATAAAGTTAATTAAATATGTGTCAATTATATCATATATAATAATAATAATCAAATCAAATAACAAGCAAATATTATGAATTATATATATATTGAATATATTATTTTTTATTAATTAATTTTGTAAAAATTAATTACATTTAAGATATGAATATTCATATAGTTGATTAATTCAATGAAAAATCATATTAACCAGGAAATACCAAAATGTAGAATTTTGTTAGGTCGTTAAAAGATCACAAAAACTTAGTACAGAAGAATATTAAAAGCCGAGAATTAATGTTATCTACAAATGCAAATGCCGATTGGGGATGTGGTCGCTGTGTAGCAAATTTAGTCGGACAATCTTTTAGTTTTAGCCTCCATTGTCCGCAAGAGGAAGGATGGAACTCCAGTAACTCAACGGCCATGTGTATATATATATTCAAAATTTTCAATTATTTGTATTTTTATTTAGTTAAAGGAAATATAAATAGTAAAACAATTACAAAATTCATATCCATCATCTAACCATGTATGATGGAGAAATATCTTATCTTTTCTGCATCAAAAAGATATATTAATACTTGTTTGTTTGCATATTTTTGAAGTATTCTAAAATCATTTTTAAAGAAGTTCTGTCGAAAATTTTGCAGTAAACCTTAAAAAGTATGTTAATAACTATTATTGGAAATAGTATTAAATAAATTAGAAAAAAATTTAAAAAGGAAAAATGTAAAACAAGTAAAATTGAAAAAAAAGGTGTAAAAAAATAAGAATAAATAAAAGGGAAAGAGAAGGTAGATGAGTACGGGGAAAAGATGCAACATAAACACGTGACGTGTGGCAAGTGGCAGGCTAAACAACAAATCATGTGACTAGAGAATTGACTACCAAAATACGAAGTAGTAATTTTATTTAGCTTACAAAACACCAGCAATCAAGCCCATACCTACTTCCATTTATTGGGCCTCTGGTTTTCTCTTCAAACCCAAAATTTCTTCTTTTTGGATTTTCAGGAAAATCCCATGTGGACAACTTTTTGTTTTAGGCGTACCAATTTTAACTTGTTTAATAAAAATATAGGAAAATGAAAAATTAGATCGTTAAAAAATTATATCAGAAGATTCTCAAAATCTCATCAAAACATATTGTTTATGCTATTTTATTGTAGATCAATCTTAAAATAATTCAATCCCAAATAATGATTTTAGTATGTTAATAATGATTCAAATTAATTATTCAAAAATCATAAAATTATGATGTCAATGAAAAATCATGGCGAGAGATGGAATTGAACCAAATGAGTAGTTGGCATGAAATAAGAAGAATTCCATCCATGTTATGATGTCTCATTTTTCTAGTGGTTATGGTTGATATCACTTCATAAAAGAAAGATCAATGTAAAATTAGTTAGAATGCTTGAAATTAACATCTACCTAACAAAAAATAAATAGATGAATGCTTGAAAGCTAAGTTCTGTAAAATTTAAGTTGTGAGCACTGGTTTCTGCCGGAGCCCAAAGTGAGGTTTGCGATGTTCACGAACTGAGGACCGTACTTCGAGCGAAAGTGCAGTCTTCTCGAGGGTTACCTCGAGGAATGATACGGACTCGAAAGAGTCGCAAGGGAGTCGCCACCGGATGGTTCCGGATTGGTTCAACCGACCCATAGCATGAGTGCTAGTTAAACCCTTCAGAGATTGGGTTCGGGTGGTGGAGATCTATTTCTATGAGTTTCCAAAATCGATTTTACCATTATAGTTGGAATTAATTGTCTTAGGCAGGTAAGCATACGAGCGTATATGTAAGCACACAGCGTGACATGCGATTTAGCGTTGCAAGGTTGCACGTAGGATGACATATAATGCTATATGACATTTGGATAGCATGACATATGCATGGCATGCGAAGTAGCGATAAAATAACATGGCATATGCATGACATGTGAACGTGAATGACATATCATATGCATGATATGGTAACTTAGCATGATATATAAACATATAATAATGACAAATAGCATGTATAATGTAATATGTTAGCACTTTTGGATCATATTGGCGTTATAGAATGTATGGTGTATGCGTGGCATATGAGTAGCATGGCATATGCATGGTATGCGAGATAGATGACATGGCATATGCATGACATATGAAATGGATGGCATATCATATGCATGATACGTGAAGTGATGTGAAACAAGGCATATGCATGGCATGTAGTCATGGATGACGTACCATATACATGGCATGTGAAAATGAATGGCATATCATGTGCATGGTATGTGAGCTGGCATACAACATGACATATGCATGGTATGTGAAGCGAATGATATATCATATGCATGACATGTGAGATGATGTATAACATATTATGTGCATGACATGTGAGTGGATAACATGGCATATGCATGACATGTGAAAAGGATGATATACCATGTGCATGATATGACATAGCAATATGTGTGTGTAATGGCATAGTATATGAATGACATGGCATAGTGATGCATGTGTGAATTGGCATTCAATATGGCATGGTATATATAGCATAGCATAATGACATATGACATGATAATAGCATGTGATATGGCATGGCATGACATATAGCATGACAAGTTTGCGTATGTTGTATTACGTATTGGCGTATTTACGATGTTTTAGCATACATGGTAATAAATGTTATGGCATGGCATAGAAGTGTGTGATGTGGCATGTCACATCCACGTGAGTGACGTGTTTGGTATACGTCTAGATGTCTGTATGCGTATGCGTTTTGTTATAGGATGAGGTATTGTTGATGCTGTATATATATGTATGTATGTATGTATGCATGTATATGTGGATGCATGGTATTGTCTGTGATGTGTTGGTGATGCTGTTGCCTTATTGGGAAGCGTGACTTCTCGGTTGGATGAGGGGCAGCTATGTTGGTGTGTTTAGGCTTGTTTTGGAAGTGTTTTAGGTTAGTACCAGGGGAGTAAGGGACTAAATGGCGGATGTCTTGGTTTTCTCAGGCTCGGTACGGGCATACGGATACCCGTACGGGCTTACCAAATTCCCTAGAGGTGGTACGGACGCGCCAAGAGGTTGTATGGCCGTACCGTTACTCGCAGGAATTTGGGTTTGTCAGTAATTTTAGGGTCGTACGGGCGTACCAAACTTGGTACGGGTGTACGACAACTCGCAGGAAAATCAGGGCATTTAGTCTGGTACGGGCGTACGGGTGTTCAGTTCATCTCCCTTCAGGTTATTAAGCGTATCGGAGTTGATTTTACAAGGCTAGAAGCTTAGAGGAGTGATTAGCCACTAGAAGCTTTACTTCTAACAAGTTAGTGCTAGTTAGTACCAATTTGTATTGGTTTGTTCTTTGTTTCTTTTGTTATTTTAAGCCAAGTAAGGCTTAAGAAATGACGTTTGGGGATTGAATTCCCATATTTATCTATTTCTTTGAGATGTGAGCTCTTTATTTGTTGCGTAATGTGTTTCCTGATTGAGATAATGGAATCGTATATTATATTGCCTCCCGTGGGAGTTGAGTCTCGAGACATAGTTAAAAAGGGGCCTAAGGGCCAGAATTACAGTTGTCCTCCTTCGGGAGTTAAGTACCGGTACATAGGGATCCATTATGGAGAAGAATTGTGCACAATTAGGACGGGAAAAGGGAAAATGAGAATACAGAATAGAAAAAGAGAGAAGGGGGCAAGCATAGCATTGTATTATATTGCCTGTTGTTTAAAATGCTTATTCCTGTTATACGAGTTGTATGTTAGCTAGCACCATTGAGTTTTAGACTCAGCATTTATCAATTGATGAACGTAGGTTCCGAGCCTACTGTAGAGGGCTTAGAGCAGTGATTGCCCGTGTCAGCAGAGGGACGGATTCAGCAGCAATCCCAATCTTGAGGTGGTCCAAGACAGCCAAGCTTGCTTCTTTTTGTTAGCCCATCTATTGTAGCTTGTATATATCGTAGAGGCAGTAGTATTTATGTATTTTGGTGGCGACTTGTATGGATTATGTAATTCAAACCTTTATATATTAATTAATATACTTTATTTCAGTGATCTATTCATTCAATTGAATGTATGATGATATCTAGGGTTGTTTTTAGTTTATTGTACGATTGCACCACCATATTGTATGTTGTCCCCATACAATGTCTTTTTATACTTATCCAGGTATCCCTTGTAGTGTATACAGTGGTTTTCCATGGGGGAGGTCGTTATATATGCTACGGGAGCATGTTGCTCCAGGTATGGGCTGGGTGTGACATGGCCTGTTACATGGCATGTGACATGATATAACATATATACTTACGCAAATATAATAAACCATCCACAAGCAAAAGTAACAATGGCCGGTGAAAGGGATCGAAGGAGATAGGGGATACACATGGGATTTTAGGGGGAATTATTACAAAATAATGAATAATTCTATCCTATTACACAAATGTTCATGCATACAATGTATTTAGGACGTTAAGTAGCGTCTCCTCCTCCTCGGGTATTTTTCCGCCTCGGGTTGCACAAGCCAAAAATGTACAAATGTATATTATGCAAAATAAACATAAATAAATTCATTAGTAGCAAATGAATTTGGGATTTATTTGACTAGTCCCATGCTATATGAAAGCATGAACCAAGAGTCAAAATCCAACAATTATTTGGCAATAAATCTTATGAATTAACACGAGTCAGATCATGAAAATTAATAAAAATAGAAATAATTTGAAGCAAAATTATTTTTATTTGATCATAGAAAATCAAATGGGAATGCTAACATCATATAACATCCTTTGGAGATAGCAAATCAACCAAATTGAATCCAATCCTTTCAAAATTTGCATTTATACGAACCAAATAAGCATTTAATAGTGAAAAATCAATTTTGAGGCCAAAATTAATTTTATGTAATTAATTTATGATGTATCCAATACACTTGAGTTATTGCTAAACATCAAATGTTATTGGAAAAATCAAATCGAGTTGAAAAACAATTGAAAAATGCGATTTTTCTGGAAAAATACAAGGAATGTGCGCAACATGTTATGTAATGTGTGCAGCATGTAAGCAATGTACTGCAAACATTACACAATGTGTGGCACACATTGATGCTAAATCTGCAAGAAAATAAAATTTATCAGTATAAAGTCGATCTACAGATTAAATATAGCAACTTTAATGAAGGACAGTACTCATTTGAGCACGGATCGGCCTTCGGATTGCAAATCGAACAAGTAAATTGGCATTTAACTTGAATAATTAATTTTAAGGCTAAAATTAATTAGATATGGACAATATTTGATAGATCTAGAACACTTGAGACATGAACGAGCTTCAAATGCCACTGGAAAAAATAGATCGGGTGAGAAAATGGGAGAAAAACTCGATTTTCTGGAAAATTTGGAAACAATGTGTGCAGCATATTGATTAATGTGCACCACATATTGCCAACATGTGGCGTACATTCATGAATATGTGGCGCATATTGTAAGAAAAATTGAAGAAAAGTGAAATTTTTCAGCAAAAATTTTAGATCCGGCTCAGATCTAGGCAGATCGAAGCTAGAAAATGTGTTTTAAAGCATGAGAAGAGCATTTACTTTTTAAAATCAATTTCAAAGTTGAAATTAATTTAGATCTGGAAGATTTATGATAGATCCAGTGCACTAGAGGCATGGAAAGGCCCCTAATGTAGCTAGATTCATCAGATCGGAAGTGAAAATCGAAGAAAATTGCATTTTCTGGAAAATTTTTGACCTATGTGTGAAGTACATAGGGGAATGTGTGCCATACATAGGTAATATGTGGCGCACATTCATGAATATGTGGTGCACATTGTTTGGAAGACAAAAGGAAAATGAAGGATTTTTGCAAAATCATGAAATTTGGCTCAGATCTAGGTAGATCAAGCCGGAAATCAGTATTTTTGGGTACCCAACAACATGATTAAACCATAAAAACATAGGATTGAAGCCAATCATAAGAAAATCAAGCCAAAAATTGGAGATTTAAGCAAAAATCCAAAGAAAATGGAAGAAAACTCAAGATTTACCTTATGGTAGTAAGTTTTTCTTGTAGATCTTCACTCCAATCATGCTTAGGAAGCCTAACTAGTATTAATTAGTCTCTAAACCTAAGCAATTAATTAATTAAGTGCTTAATTAATTTTAGAAGAATTTTGGTAGAGTTTTGGCTTGCTTCTAGAGCAAATTTCGGACCTCCTCATATGAACCCTTAACTCTATATTTATAGAGAAAAATTAGGCTTTGGTAAAATTGTAATTTTTGGTCTGGATTTAAAATTTTTTAATGAATGTGAACCACATATAAGGCAATGTGCGCCACACATTGACAATGTGCGCAGCATGTTGTGCAATATGCTGCACACGTTGCATTTTGACCCATTATGTGGGGCATACTAGGGTTGCATCGGGATGTGCGCTCCATGCCCTAAAAGCATCATTTTTTATTCTGAGACATTGTGTGATATGGCTCATATTAGATTTGGTCTTGGGAGGGCTCCCGACTAAACATCTTTTTTTGTAACATGCGTAGCACATTATGCTATATGCTACGCACATTGCAATGCACTCTGCCTTGTATGAGTGAAATGTAATGTGAGCTATATGTCAAATAAGCGTCATTTGACATATTAAGACATTTTACAATGAAAAGTATTTTGGATTTGGTCAGGAAGGTGGGCCCTACCAAATGTCTTTTTTTGTTAGTGCATAGTACTATGCATCTTATGTGTTCGATTTGCATTTTCTACCTCGTATGGGTGAAATGTAACACGTTTATCATGTCAAATAAGCATCATTTGACATAATAAGAGATCATGCTATGCGGAGCACGTTAGATTTGGTCCTAAAAGTGGTCCCCACCAAACGTCTTATTTTGTAACATGCGTAGCACATTGTGTAACATGCTCTTCACATTACAATGCGCACAGGCTCGTACGAGCGAAATATAGCGGGAGCCATATGTCAAATAAGTGCCATTTGACATTCTAAGATATTGTGCTATGTAGAGCATGTTAGATTTGGTCCCGATAATGGGCCCCACCAAACATCTTATTTTGTAACATGTGTAGAACATTGTGTAAAGTTCTACGCATGTTGCGTTTTCAGGCAATGCACACAGGCTCGTACAATCGAAATGTAATGTGAGCCATATTGTCGCACCCTAATTTTGGACCGGTGTTGATTCGGATCGATCCCGGGTTAATTCTGGACCATTTAGGGTTCTTTCGGGCCATTCTGGGTCCTTTCGGGCCAGGCTTGGCCCGTTTAGGGTTTAGTTTGGCAGCCTAGG
>CANYBF010919567.1:0-11878 GCA_948192965.1 Dalechampia spathulata | reverse complement strand
GGAAGGTTTTGAGGATTAGTCGTCCATTTATGGTATTGTAGCAATTACATAGCTCATATGAGCATTCAAAATATGTATTTGCGTGCTTCCATGCCTTGTATTGTGCATCTTCTCGTAAGCCTCTATTGGATTTTGGTAAATACATACATTATCGCATAGCTTCCAAGGGAATTCCCATATCATTTCCACTAGAATTTTTGCATGTTGGGTGTTTATGTGCGTCGACTCCTCTAGCCTCATGTACAATGTTCGAGTACCGAAAGTTACGTGTGTTGCCTTTCATGAAAGTTAGGAACATCTAGGATAAAATATACTTGTATCTGAAATCGATACCAATAAATAGATAAACAATATATAAATATTATAAAAAAGTTCAATAAAATAATTTTTTATGTTACAAGTAATAATATGAAAGAAAATATTTCTCTTTTTATATTAATTTAATTTATATTTTTATACATAAATCAAATAGAAAACCAGAATTTCATTTGGTATATATGGGTTTTATTGGTTTCAAGGATCAAATCTTGAAGAAATGAGACAACGGGGACACTAACAAATTATATCACTGCCATCTCTCAGTCTCCCTTCTACTAGACAATAGCTACCAACGCAATTCAACAGCCTCTAAGCGCAGAAAGGGAACCCCTGTCACTCTGGCTAGCTCCACCGTTACCAAGCGGGTCATGCTGCGACAGCTTTCCAACAAAAACGGATCTAAAGAAATGAACCCCTTTCCCTACCACTTCAAATTTGTCATCATATCTTTTTAGATCTTTAACCTTTATTTTCATTACAAGCATTTATACTTTTTTTTATGTATTTTTTTTATGATTTTTAAAATTTAAATCTTGATATTTTCTCATAATATTAAAAACCAAAATACTTTTATTATGCTTGATTGTTAGTGATTAAATGTGAAATCAAATGAACATAAAATAAAATAATAAAAATTTGATTGTCGGGTATGATGCTCGTGATCGTAATAAGTGCAAGCACGCAAGTTTTCATATGGGTTGTGTCTTTGATAATAATTCTTGAAAACCATACGTTAAAATTCAATATTAAAGTTGATTTAATTCCCACGTGAGTGTTGAAATTGTTATGGGTTTAAGATTTGAAAAATACTCGGATCATTGAACTGTATAAACTTTGTTAGAATTAGACAACCATACGTAAATGTCGGGCGGTCGTCAAACCCTACATGCCTGGAAAAGACAGCAACCTTTACCCTGTCCTACTTGAAAATATACATACGAAAAGTGAAATGAACAACTCCCCACCCCAATCCTCCTTATGATATGATTGTTCTGAGTATACAATTAATTATTTCCTAATAAAAATAAATAGATTATATTATATTTAAATAATTAAAATGATCATATAAATTTAAACTATATATATGTATATATTAATATCAATTAATTGTAAGAAAATCAAGAATGATAAATTTGACTAATTAGAAATTTTAGTCCATATTTAGAAAGAAGTAAAATGCGAGAGGATGGAAAATATTGAAGTAAAATCTGGAGAGAAAGGAAAGAAGATGTTCATATTTTTCTCTGCCCTACAATCTTCTTAAAATGGGAGAAAAGTAAAGAATAAAATTATATGAAATATCAATTTTAATCTTGTAAATGTTTAACCTAATCGATCATCAATGCTATCTACTTCTTTTATATCCCTTTGTTCTACCTCCTTATCCTAATTTTCTTTCCCAACTTCAAACCTATCTCCTTCGTCTCATTGGGTAGAAAATAGCAGAGATGTGATGATGAACGCATCATTGACAGTGACGAAAGCAGCTTCATCTTTTACTAGCGAAGGAAAATTTTCAGCCTTGTCCTAATCTTATCATTTATTACAATAAAGAATAGAAGAAACCCAGAAAACCTCATACGAACTAGAAAAGAAGAGAATGTTTAACAAGGATTAAAAAGAAGTCGTACCTTCATGTCTTTCATGGAAAGGAGAAGGCAAAGAGAAAGTAATTGAATAAAAAGGCATCCGAAAAAAGAAAAAAGAAAGCAGGAAAATCTAACAATAAATTTTTTTTCCCTTTTTTAAGTTTTCAAGTTTATAGATAAATTGGTCATTTTATTAAAAAAAATTATGATTTTCTTTATTTTTTTATTTTTTTATTCATTTCCCTCTTAATTTTCTTTCCTTCCATCTATTCTTTTCCAAATGAAATCTTTACTTAAACGACATCAAGCTTAACTAAATCCATCAACGTGAATGATTGAACAAGGGAAACCAGAGAACCATAATCCTTGGAACAAGTTTTGATTGGGTTAAAGAGGGCTCCTCCTCCTCCATGGCCTGCCACAGATTCAACATTTTCTGCTTTCTTCGATAACATTTATTAAGCAGTAGTTGCAAGGTTATCGCCCACCCATAATTAATACTGCATGCCTCAAATTTGGACCACCGTCAAAGACTAATATCCACAGCTTATCATCAGTTTCCACCTTCCTTGAGACAGGGAGTTCCATATACTTAATTTTAGTTATTGCTTTGTTCTTTCTTTTCCTTTTTCATAAGAATTTTTTTGTTGAATGTCAAAATTTTCTACTGTCTTCTACAACATAAACGTTATTTTCTTCGATCTATAGACCCTAAAAATCGAACTACAAATTCAAAAAAAAAAAAAAACATAGAAAACAACTAGAGGCAAACTCAAAGGACCCTTTAGGCAAATGATGAGTTTGTGTGAAACTATAGACATGTTTCTATGCATATAATTTCCATTTTCCGCAGCTGCCAAAATTGGCATTTCCATCGATTAGTTGGCATTATGTACTTTTTGAAGCTATAATATTTGTTCTACGTTTTGCATACATATTTCAAAGATAGCCAGCTTGATTTCTGTACTCTCATCAGCATCCAGTTTCTATATATATATATATAT
Source organism: Dalechampia spathulata (assembly GCA_948192965.1). Taxonomy (NCBI): domain Eukaryota; kingdom Viridiplantae; phylum Streptophyta; class Magnoliopsida; order Malpighiales; family Euphorbiaceae; genus Dalechampia; species Dalechampia spathulata. The sequence goes on along the minus strand of CANYBF010919567.1, from coordinate 8,967 downwards.
ATATATGTACACACACAACATATGTATGTATGTAGTGTAAACATATATCTAGTGTAAATAGTTGGTTTGGCTTAAAATTGAACGAATTAAAAAATCAAAAATTGAATTTGATAAAATTTTAAAATTAAAATCAAACCAAATAAACTGAAAATCAAATCCATAATAACCAAACAAAACCAAATTTTCTAAAAATAAAAAAATAAATCAAAAAATCAAATTGAATATATGCAAAACTAAATCTATAGTAATTAAAATTACCTAATTGATATAAAATAATATCATTTTACATTTTGATTTTTTAATTTTTTTTATTTGTAATATGTATAATTGAACCGAAAACTAAAAGTTGAATATATTTAATATTACAATTGAACCAAAAATCACAAATTAAAACATCAAATCAAATATCATCAATTTAGTTAATTTTTTAATTTTCAATTATTTTAATCACCTCTAATCTCAAACGCTACTTTTTAATATTTTTTATTTTGATGTTTGAACTATTATTTTATGTTTAATCAATTATGAATTTTCACTTTTAACTAAATACTTAGATCATGATAATTTTAATTTAATTTTTAATTGATATTGATTTAAATTTTTAAAATTAAAATATACATGATAAATTTATCATGATTCATTTTTAGTATATATATTTATTATTCTTGAAGCTTATTAAATTTAAGACATTTATAAAAATCAACTTAGTGGTTTACAATTGAAAACAAATGAAACACCAATTCCACGTGGATTATTTATATCTACTGTTCTCTCAATTTTAAATTTTCTGAAATTTAATAAAATATTCAAGACTAATTGAAATAATTATCTCAAAAATTGTTATTTATTTATAGGCAATTTTTGTTGTCCAAAATAAAGTGAGTAAATGATGAATTATTTCCAAAAATGGAGAATAATGCTCATAATATAATTATAATTAAATGATTAATATCAATAATATTTAACAAATTTGATTTATATATATATATATATATATATATATATATATATATATATATATATATATATAAATTTTAACATATTTTGATAAATTTTGATAATTTTAAAATTATAACTAATAATAATCCATAATATGATATATGTGTGTATATATTATAAAGAAAATTAGAAAGATACGAAAAACAAATGGATAGGTGGTCATATCGGTTACAGTTAGGGCATCTTGGCCATCTGGTTCACGGCCAGTTGAACTACAGAAAAGGAGGGAGGCAACAGTAACCATAACTGTAGTAAAAGAATTCTTTACAATTATTACATCTCAACGAACTGAAAATAAAAATAAAATTGCAAAAATAAAAAGGAAAATTGTATAATACTCCAAATTCTTATAAATACAAATACCAATTTTCGTGAAATTATTGGCATACCATTGAATGGGACTTGCAGATGGAAACAGTCGGATTTCATGGAAACATAAAACAATAGTATCTATTACAGGACATATGGCTTTATTTGGTCGGTCGGGTCAATGTCTATTTATTTATTTATTTATTTATTTTCTTATCCATATTTCGTCACTATTTAACTGTCTTATCGTAACGAAAAATATTTGATTTTTGTCTCTGATTTTTACGTCCATCTGCAACCAAAAAATCCAAAAACAAATATGAATCGTGAGATCAGGAAAAAAAAAATTATGATGAGGAATTAAACATATTAAGATCTTACCAGTTGGAGGGCAGCTGTTGGTCTTAATATTAATGGAAATAAGAACCTAAGTTGTTGGTGAAGCGTGTCTGGTGCATACACTTTTGTCTTTCTTCTTCCGCGTCCCACATTAAACTACCACTAGTGTCCTGACAACCATGTTTTTATCTCTATTAACAGTTCCCGGTAATCTGATTCGAGTTTTAAATATTATATAATGATGTTAGAAAATTAAAGTATTTTACCCGAATGAAAAAGACACTAGGGCTTTGCCCTTGTAGTAAAAGTGGAAGTGAAGTATCAATATGAGGATAGTCTGCTGTGGCAAAAGTTGCAGTAGCTGTGGCGTTGGCTGTGGTGGACATGGTGGTGGAGGTCGTGGTGGCGGTGGTCGCATGAGCAAACGTTATGGGTGGGAATGGGGATGGGGTGAATTGTTGAGTATGTCGCTGTGATGAAGCCAAGCTGCTTAGTTCCTGTATTTGCATTTGTCAAGAACAATGATCTGATCAGCTTTGAACATGTAAGACATGCCTAGTTTCAACGTAGACTAGACTTATACATAAAATATATTAATGTTTAGCTTTAAATATATACTTACTTTTATTATAATTTGAAGCTAGAAATTGTAAGATCCATATATTATATTCTTAACATATAGTTTTCACTTTATAACAGTCTTGCTTTAAAATCAATATCATCAATATATTGTGGTTTTTCTTCCTTGGAACTTGGAGGAATTTGATCATAACTATGTGTGTGTGTATATATATACATACACATACATATGTATGTTAAAATAAATCAATTAAAAAGTTAATCATTGGATTATTATATCTTCTAATTAAAATACATAATTCATTATTACCTGTGGTCCGATCACCAATGCATCAAGATCCATTCCAAGATCATAGAATAAATTATCAACAGAGGCAAGCTTCAAGGAAAGGATCTAGCAAAGCAAAATGATAATTTAGTTTATTAATTTAGATTAATCATGAACATAATTAAGAATATAATTAATTAAAATGTGTTTACTACTATACCTCTACTTGATTCTGCAGGGACCGAACGTAATTAATAATTTCATCCAACATCAGGGCCTTTCCTGTTATCTATTTATTAATCACATCACAGGAAAATGTCAAATACATACATACATACATATATATATACACACACTATCATAATCTTATTTTTTTTTCAAAAAAAAAAGATTTAGGGTTAATGGTGTTTCACCTTGTCACATCCAGGGACAAGACGTTGCAAGATGTTCATCCTTTCACTTATTTTCTCTCTTCTTACCTGAAAAGGGTTCATTAATTGAAGATTATTAATCATAATTACGACATGAAATTAGTGTTAACGATGGAAATGTTCAAAAAGAAAAGTGTCAACAATGGAAAGATGTTTGGTGAGGAAGTATAGTAAATTGTTAAGCAGTTTACCCTCTCTGCAAGGCTGTGGCTGTCAGTTGCTTGGCCCCTTCTTGCTCTTACATGAATGTAGTCTCTTGGGGCTTCTTGATTATCATTTTTCTTTTGATTCTTCCTCTCAGTTTCAGGCTTCTTATGTTCCTTTTCTTTAATCTTGTAATTGGATTTGATCTTTGGTTTCTTGTTTCTTCCATCTCTGTCATCCTGTAGAAAATGATCCATTAAAGATTCATATGATGAATATTAATAATTCTGACAATCTAAGTGCTAAAGTGGATGGGGGAAGAATACCTTCTGTTTAGCTGAATCTAATGATGATTTCCTCTTCGGGTTCGTTCGAGTCATTAACTTCTGATCAACTTGTTCACCACATTCAAGCTTATCCACCATGGAAGACGACTTCGTACTCTGTTTCTTTGTAAAAGAAGAAAGCTCATTGTCACTAACAGCATTAACCATGCAGCCGTGATCAACAGCTTGGCTGTTACAGCCATAAAATCTAACATCAAGCTCAGGATTTTGAAGAGGAAGTTGTTCATGAAGAAGATGATAGAAAAAGTCACCATCCTCCTCAAAGCCAGGCAGATTCTTAATGGCGACATCTGGAGGGGAAACTGAGTTAAAAGCTGCCATTGGAGGAGAGAATCAAAGATTTCCAACTGAGAAAAATCCAAAGATTTTCAAGAAAGTGATGGAAGAAAATGATATTGTGATCCTTTTTTTTTTTTTTTTGGTTATGATTTTTGCAAGTAGAAAGTCAAGAAAAAGCGCGTCAGTGACTGGAAGCCCTGCCGGTTTATATAAAGATCAGGAAATAGATTAATTAATTTAATTAAATAATAAAATAAATCCATAAATTATATATATATATATATATATATATATATTTTATATATTAAAATAAAATAAAAAAAGCCATGCAATATTGTTGTTTTGGGTTGGTTTGACTGGTTTTATCTTATCAGCCCCTCTATCTTTTTATTTATAATTGTATTAAATACCCACGAGGCAAAACAAAATTAAAAAAAAAGGAAAATGAATAATTAAGATAATTATAAATAAAATTATTTATTTTTTAAAAAATATATATTTAAAAATTAACCGGATAATTTCATACTATATACAAAACAAATAGAAAGAAAAAAGACTCATAAATTCACTCTATCACAGACATAATTATACTTTTACTTTTTCATTAATTTTTTTAAAAAAATAAAATTATTTATCATTTTAATAAAAAAAAAGATTTAGGATTTGATTTTTAACATTTTTAAGCTTTAAAAATAATTATTTTTTATTATATAATATCGATAATTATTCATTAATTAATCAGATGTGAACTTCTCATTACACAAATTTTTGTCTTTATTTCTCAATCTACAAGTTATTAATCTTCGTAAAAATTACTCCAATAATACCAAAAATTTATCCATAAAATAATCAATATTTAGTATTTATATTGTAAGTAGAAGATTAAAACAATTATCTGGTGGGGTTTTTTTTTTTAATTTTTTCAAACAACTGATTGGATATTGCCAAAAAAAAAATAAACAAACAGAAAATTAAAAAATATATATATATATTATCATTGAAGTTCTCCCATGTCGAAGCTTCGTTGATTAGGGTTTTGAAACAAATGAAAGTCTACACGTTTCTCTTCACAGCTAAAGCCCAGTTGTCCTTCTTCTATAATCATCAATTATTTAATTATTTAATTATTTAAAAATAATCTTATTTTTCTTTTTTAAATATCTTGTTAAAATGATAATTTTATTCTTTAGATAATAATTAACAAAACTATTCATTATAAATAATATATATATTATTATTATATCGAAACATATAAATGTAAACTAATCTAATTAGTATTGCCTTTTTCTTAATCAACACAAGTACATTGAATACACTAAATGACAATAATTGTATTTTTATAAAAATTAAAATGTAAAAGTGTTTTTTTAATAATTATAATTCAATAATTTTCTATTTATTATTTTTATGAATTTGTATACAATTAACGACATTGAGGATGACATTCACATTTTTGTAGTGAGAATGGATTTTTTTAAAAAAAAAATTATTTAATTATTATATTTTTCTATGAAATATAATCCTATTGCATGAAAGTCAATATTTACATGGAAATTATTTATAATTATTTGATTATTTCATATCACGTATCAAAAATCAATTATTATAATTTCTAATAAGTTAAAAAAATAAAAAGAAAAGTTCAATTATTATACATTGTGTTATAAAAGTTGACGATAACCTGGAACCTATGATCCAACCCCCAAGGACCATAGGCGGGTAAATTCGGGTCTGATCTCAGTCAACAAGTGCGAGTATTGGCTCCCGACGCAAAGTCCAGCAGGACTTACAAACCTTTTTGCTCCTCCCCTTCCCTAGAGACTTACAAACGAAGTTGCTCCCTCCACCACTCGAACCCGCAACCTAGTATCATCTGTTCCAAATCCTTACCGCTAAGCTACCCAGTGGGGGTATATATATATATATCTCTATATAGATGTGTGTGTGTATATATACACATGAATTCTGAAATCGTATGGACCATCAACTTCCTCGATACAGTGATTACATGTGTGTGTATATAATAATAATAATAATAATAATAATAATATAAAATTGGGAAGCCATGTTTATCATGCATGTAAAATTAAGCTTGCAGCTATCAGAACGTCCTTTATTATTACGATGCACTGCACCTTATATTAGACGTGCTCAGAATATACCCTCCTTTCAACATTCCTCACTACATTCATTCAATTACTTGAACGTCTCACTCACTCCCAACTTAAATCCATGCTGTATAATGGCTCTATCAAATTCTGTGTAAATCACCAAAAATTATCTCATATAATTAAAAATAACTTAATCTAATATCGATTTGATTCGATTTTATTTAATTTTTTTATCATTTTAATTTTTAAACTGAATATTTTAAAATTAAATCAAAATGTGATTTAGTTTTCAGTTGAAAGTCCAATTTGCTCACCCTGTTTATATTATGAAATAATTATAAAAAATATTATCAAATGAAATAAATCACATCGAGTTAAATAAATTAAATTAGCTTAATATGGTTAATAACAAGTAAATTAAAAATATATATTGTAGGTTTTTTTTCTTATAGTGCTTTTAATTTAAAAAATATTAATTAATGTTTATTTGATAATAATGAAAATAAATTTTTTAATACAAATTATTTTATTTTAAAATTATTGAACTTAAAATTTATAGTTAATAGATAAATAGGTCAATAAATTGGTTAGCAAGTTAATATAATTCCATAAAAAAATTAAAATTTAATATTTTTAAAAGTTAAGAAATTTATAATTTTATTATTTAATTAAACAACCAGTTTCGGAAAACGTGATTTATAAAAAAAATTGAAAAAAGCAGGCAATTATGAAACAATCAAGAAATAACTTTTTCAGACTCGGACAAGAAATCTGATGAGGTCTGCGAAAGCATTATCATCTTCATTTTTAATGATCCTGAAAGCTGAAAAGTAAAGAAAGAAAGAAAGAAAGAAAGAAAACGAAATGGGTTCCATCTCATAATTTCATTGAATGAAAACAGCACTTTTCTGTTCTTGATCTTCTTGTATTTATTGCCCTCACCCGTCAGCTACTCTACCGGCTCCTCCCCTTCACACCGGCAGCCAGGCCAAATGGCATCTTATCTTCTTTCGTTTTCCTTTTCTATTTTATATGGTTATTTTCATAGTGTAATTTTTAAAAATTCTTTGACTATTATATTTATTCTTTTATTGAATTTCTAAATTTTTTATATTATATTTTTTATATATAATATTTTATTTTTTATTGATTTGTTGTTTCTATTTTTTAAGAGAAATTTTATATTTATATTTATATATATATAATTAAATTAATCAATAAAATATAAATTAAAAGTCATTTTCTAAACGTTGAATAGTGTGTATAGCTCCTTCTTCTTTCTTTATTTTTTATCTTTTTTTTTTTTTTTTAATTATTGGGCCGCTTTTTTGTTGAACATTCAGATCCATTAACCGACCGTCGCCGCATTATGGCTACCGACCAACCATTTCACTGGTTAATGGTTTCCTCGTTTTATCAAAATCAAGGATTTGCCTAATCAGCCTTTTATAATTTTTTAAAAACCTGTTTATCCTTTTTTCAATTTAAATTCAAGCAAAAAAATTATCATAACGAGATAATAATCTTGATGTATTATAATAATATAATTGTCCAAATGTATAATATGCATATCAAATAAGTAAATTAATTGATATTAAGAATCAATTGATCATATATTAATAAGATTTATGAGTAACTTCTTTTTAGAATAAATCATCTGATATTTAATTCTATAAATCACATAAAGAATAATGAATTTCTATCAATATCGTATTTATTTATCATCCTCATGTACAAATTAAAAATTCGTATATAATAATTGTTTTATGGTAATTTTCTATTATGAGGTATTTGGATTTGTCACACGTTTTATTTGATTTTTGGATGATCAATAATGTGTCCTCGCGCAAATAACGCCCACACAATAAATCAGGCCCTGATTCAAGCTACAGCTGTTCAAATTAATATGAGAAATTTTTGAAATTCCCGTCTAGGTTATTATTTTTTTTAAGTTTGCCAACCTTTTTTTTTTATAAAAATACCAACTTTTATAATATTAATTTATTATGATAAATTGGAAAATATTAAAAGAGAATCTCATGAGATTTTCTAAATCAAATAACTTCCTTATCAAACACAACTACTTATCATAATTTAAAAACACAAAAATATCAAACAAAACCCTCATTAAACACACGCACAAACACCCAGCCTCCATAAAAACCCCGATCTTCCATAAAAACACAGGAAATCCAATCAAACAGTAGCGAATCAAAAATCAATCAAGAAGAAACCTCCAACAGCTTATCCAAGAAACCTGCAACAGTTAATAGAAGAGACAGCTCCAAAGCAAAGAAGACAGCAGCAATACAGCAAAGAAAGATGCAAGATTCAGTACCAATATTGATTCACTATAATGGTGAATGGTTTACTTTCACAAAATATACTAATTTCCAAATTCAAGGTATCCTTATTCCATCTCAATGTTCATTTAGAAATTTGCAACAATCAATTGAAGAACAAATAGAATTGAAGAATCAGAATTCAGTATATGACATTGTATACCAATTAAAGGAAGATTATCTACCACTCAAAGTAGACAATGATGCAACATGGAGGTTTTACATGGAAATAAAGAGAAAGGAGCATGATTTTACAAAATATCCTTTATGTCTCAGTTGTCCAGGCAACCAGAACTTATCATCTAGTAGCTCAAATGCACCAACAGCTGAATGTTCTGCTCGCAGTCAACCATCTACCTATAGTATTCCACATGTATACCACCAGGAAACCAGATCTGCAATGATAGAATACTCCTCAGCTATTAGCAAAGAAACAGCAGCAATTCTAATTCAACAAGAATAACATACAGCAGAGAAGAATCCAGACATAATAACAGATCCAAAGTAGAATGTGATATCAGAGGGGCAAAATTATTAAGACAAAAGCACGTTACAAAAGGCATTGAGCTTCTATGCAATGGAAAATCATTTTCAATACAAGGTTGACAGATCATGCACAAGAGAGTTTACAGCAAGTTGCATAGATAAAACCTGCAATTGGAAACTCAAATCATCAAGGAAATGGAGCACAAACATATTCAAGGTCAGAAAATTCAACAATTATCATACTTGTCCAGCAGATATACGTTTTAGAGATCAAAGGAATGCTACATCTAACATAGTTTCTGATCTGGTCAAGAATAAATACCTGAATGTGAA